>JARYHS010013630.1:263776949-263937619 GCA_031002005.1 Vandiemenella viatica
CACAGCCTACCACTACTGAACAGTGTGTGGTTAGTTGCACTATGACTGCCACCATGTTCATTTACTGCTATACTGCTGATGAAAGTTTAATGCCAATGTTTTCTAATTTATTTCACAATTGCATTTATTATATATTTGTGCTTTACAATCATCACATGTGGTATCTAATGTTTTGTTTCATTACTTGTAAAAGATATATTATTATAACTGTAGTTATTAAGAAAAAAAACTTGCTTTGCCAAACTGACTCTTACAAATTACTGCATTTTATTTTATATACCTCTTTTTATATTATTTGAACTGTTTAATACTGCAAATTCAGTTAACTTCTGAATTTATTCAACATAAAGTTTGATAAAAATAAATTAAAATTGTTTAGAGGCCATCTTATATGGGATATCACAGTTTTTTAAAAAATTAAAAAAAAAGTACTCAATCAGCATCAAATGTTTCTAGGTCACATGAGATCATTTTGAAGGCACTGAAAGCAAATGAATTTTTGTGTAATCTGAAAGATATTCAGATGCTTGCCATAGCAGACGCAATGTTTCAAAAGGAACTCCGTGCTGGAGAGTTTGTGATAGAGGAAGGTGAGATTGGTAAGTAATCTATTCACATTACCAGCTTAATAATATTTAATATGTAATATTTACTTGAAGTGAAATAGGAATAAGAATCCAAGAAACAACAATGTTTCAAAAAATATTAATAAAAATAAACATAGTTATATCAACTATTCAGTAAAATTTGCTTTCTGCCATAAGCAAAACAGACTTTACATATATCTACAAGCAAAACATTTGTGAGCTCTCAGACAACTACAGTTCTTTTATGTGGTAAAAAAATTAAATTCATACTCAGATTTCAGAGGTGAGCATAGAATGGTGGTTATTGGTGGGGATTTGAATTTACCAGGTGTAAGCTACCTTTCGCTCCATTTTCGAGATTCAGTCAAAATCCGGCAAAGTTTGAGGTTAACATCAGTACACGATACCATAGTTGAAACCGAAATAACAACACTTTAAGTTCAGAAAAAGTAAATAAACAACACATAGCAACCATAAATAAGAAGTTTCTAGTAAAATATAAACCATAAACTTACCTAAATGAGCGTAATCCATAATAATCCTGAAGCAAAATACACAGGTTTGTTTACCCGACCACAGCACTAATATTCCATTAAATTAAACACTGTAAAGCACTTTAATAATTAGAATTTCACCATCTGATATTAAATTCACCAATAACTCGCAGTTCCAGACCAATTTAAAGTAGTAAATATGATTATAAAGCATCTCCACATGGGATTTAGTTCAATAATTAATTTCAGCACATCTAAGTAATTTCAGAGCTTTAAAAGTAGAGGTAACCAAGCAGAATAACCAGCCAGATAATATTCTTTAAGTTTCCGATAACCATCAACTAATAAAAAGAAAATATAAGTAAATAATAGTCAACTCGGTAATGGCGTTGTAGCTACGAACTTTAAAAATTCAATAACTCACCAACTAACATATTTCACTAGCTAAAAACTTTTCTAAAGTACTTAAATTAAATAAAGGTTCGATTTAAATTTAGTTTCAGGCCACAACTGTCTTTAAATAAAAAGTGAAGTTTCGGTTGCACAAGTTAGGAAAACAATAAAATTTAGAAATTCTATAACTTCTGATACCCTTAGCCGATTTAAAAGATTTTACACCTCTGGACTCAGCAAAGGCTGGGGAACACTTTGAAAATAATATTAACTTGAGATTTTAAAGCTTTGAGGTGGCGCATTTTTCATGTGACGTAGGATGAGGTATCGCAATACGCGAAACAAATGTCCTTTTAAATTAACCAACTTTCAAAATTCATTTTCACCGGTCTGGAAGCTCTAAAAACAAAACCTAACTCACCACTACACTTTTCTCATTACGCTCTTCATCTTGTGATTTTCCGGTAGCACTCAGTCAACAGATTCTTTTCCCAGATAGACTATTGTCTAGGTCAGTAGGTCATTTTGATAAAAGTCAGCCATGACAGCTTTTTGAGTCAGTCCATCAGATCGCTTTGACGAGATCACACGTATTTGATGTGTTCTTAAGTTTGAGAAGACCGGCTCAGGCTTGCGGTGGCTTATGGGTAGACCGGCTTAGAGCAGTATGGCCAACCGGCGCCATTTTAAAACCGGCATGACCAACGTAACATTCTAAAACTTTCCGACATGTGTTTATTGTAGATTTCAATTTCATTTGGGGTGGTGCGGTCTGTTCTGTTTCACGACTTTTGATCTTCGGCTAATGATTTTCTCCAATTGCCATTGCTAACTGTGACTTTTGTAACTTCTGTGAAAATTTTCAAGAATATATAATTCAGTTATCCGGATTCAGACTTTCATTTCTACTTTAGTACCTTTCTTACAGGAGGTTAATCTGTAAGTGGTGACTGTGGTCATCTTTACAGTTAGCATTCTACAAGGTTTAACACGGTTATAGAACTTTTTACGAACTTTGACAACTTTTTGGATGACTTTAAGTTTAGGTGGAGAAGCCGATACTAATCCCGGTATGCAGCTTCGACCCTAACACAGGTGTAAACTGAGTAGGAAATAAGATTAATAACACAAGGGAACAGAGATTTGCAAATACCTTAATAAGGGAAGGAGGGTTTACACAAGTGGTAGAGCAGAACTTTAGGGGACAAAATATTAGGATATATTCCTAATAAAGCCTGATGATAATCTTGTATGGTGTCAAGTAACAAAAAGAATAAGTGATCATGAAGCAGTTCTGATTGATATTATTGCACTTGATTTCAGGCAAAAGGGTGTGGGAAGATTCTCTGTTTTAGGTAAGGGTGGAATGGGTTACCGAGAGAGATGATGAGTAATTTGCCAAAAACGTTGGAAGAATTTAAAGTTAAAATTTGTAAATGGCAAATGTAGGTGGTTGCAGAAAAGGGGGAAGATGGGTGTTTAGGGAAATTGTCACCGGAGTGGTCGCTCCATTGCAATTTAATTTAATTAAAAAAATAAGAACAAGAAGAATCATTCAGTAATTAGGTGTATGATGTACATACACTTTCAAGATGTTTTAAGTGTTTCATGATGGATCGTACTTCATTTCTATCAAAATAAATTTCATCTCTACTGGAATACATCTCTGCTTAGTGTAGACATTTTTAACCATATTATGGTATATACAATACTGGATTAACCATGTAGCAGGAGTTAGCAAATGCTACAGCCCACACTGTCTTAATCTGGGCCCTGGGTACATATCCTTCAGCAGTAACTACATATTAATGAATGTCCCCAGTGGATTAGGAACTGGGGTGAGATTCAATAGTGTCACACCCCATGAAAATTGGTAAATTCAATTTTAAGTAGACCCAATAAGTATAAAGTATGATTTTAATAAAACATGCTGAAAAAACATTTATTGTTATATATAAAAGATCAGTTTATTAATAAAATTGCAATATTAAAAATATTAAGAAGAGAGAAAAATAAGTGGGAAACAATCTTTTAAAATTTCTTCTTTCTAGTTTTTCCCACTGCAAACTTGGAAATCACACCATTAAAATTAACATTTTGGATTGTTTCATGGTCAGTCTTCAATAAAGTATGATGGATTAGCATTGTAATTCTTGTTGACTGCAAATAGGTTTAAGTTTAACTTACTATAGCTCCTCTCATGGCAAGCGTGTGATATGCAAATTGCCATATATAGTTAATTTTTGTGCAACCACAAGTCTTTATAAAATTCCATTCCACAAGAACTTTTAAAGATTTTAAAGCTAACCAATCATTTGTTACTAAAACTGTAAAACAGTCTTTTAAATGCCTTCTCAGCCTAGGTATTTCTAGTTCTTCATTAAAATCAGTAAAATTGGTTACAGCTATTTTTAACTCCTCCATCTCCTCCAAAATCAAAGTATTGTTATACACAACTTTGAACAATGAACCACCTCTTGAATGGACTTTGGTCTAGTTCAGAGTTTTTGAACCAGTCAAGACATTGATTTTTAATTTTCAGTGAGTCCTGCATGACTGACTACTTTACAAGGCATTCAGTTTTTATGACAAACTCTTGGTTCTATTGGTTCTATAATCTCCTGATCTTTTCATAGAAAGACCTAGTGAGCATAAATAGTGTTTAAATTTGATTTTGTTCTTGATATTAATATTATTATGGCTTTTTTCAGTAGTTGGCATTAAGTGTATTTTGATTATTGATTTGAGGACTCATTAGCTTAGTTTAGTAGCCTTCTTGTAAGGTTAGGTTGAACAAATTTTTCTCTCATCAGCTGCATTTTCTTTTGTAAGCTGCTTTTAGTAATCAATTATGATCAAGAGTGGAAAATGTGATAATTGCCATAGATTAGTGAAGGCGAGAATTTCTTGTGATGTGTGAGAAATGGTCTCATTAAAGCAAATGTATTGGCATTGAAAATGGGGAAATTGAACGACCTCTCCCAGTTGTTTAGAGAATGTGATAAAATAGGAAGATGTTAGAACAAGAAGTAAGGATTAGTGCCCTTGAGGGGAAGGAAAGAACTGGCTAGGTTTTGAAGGGAAGGGTGAAGTAGCAGAAAACTCTTCCTTCCCAACTTAATAATACAGTGGCCCAACAGCTACCTCAATTTGTCAGGCCATTTGGTCAGCTGTTCTCCTTAATACCATAACTCATCACAAAGATTCAAAACACAACTATATCATTCACAATTTCATTTAAAAAAGGCCCAACGCCAGGGTCACCATGTAAGACTATTCTTATTACAAAAATTGTGTCATAACAGTCTACTCCCTGAGTTCTGCAGCAGTGGCGTAGCTAGGGAGGGGGAGGGGGGCAGGGCAGTGGGAGCTGTCCGCCCCGGGTTTCACCCGTTTGGGGGTGACACCCACATTTCGAAAATAGTAATCGAAATTAGTGTGACACAAAAAAAAAAAAAAAAAAAACCTTTCTTCTTTTCCTTTGGTGTCGAAACACGTCTACTTTTATTGTTATGAATATTTATTTTTAGGTTGATCTAGTGCTTTTTCAAATGCGATCCAGTTGGCTGTGCTCATTTGTTATAGTAGAATATATTTGTTGGCAATACCGTGCACTTAAACAAAGAGAGCACCACTCTGTAGCTCCAACAATCACAAGAAATCGTTCATTGTTGTGCTTGCCGTCCATCATTGTTGTTTGGTTTGTTAGAAGTGACGGTGGATTAATGTAAGTTTTCTTGTATAAAAAGAGATGTTTTAAAATTAAAATTTATATATAATTGCTAAAATCATAGTAATTAGACAGTTAAATTGTAAATCCTCGAAAATATTTAGAGAAAATTTGGAAATGAAAACCAAGCATATGTCGGAATACGCGTAGTCTAGGTTTTAAAATTGTTTTGCTTATTTAGAATTCCATTAGCTTTCAAACTAAGTTTTACAAGTGCTTTGAAGTTTTTCTAGTAATTTTTGAATTTATTATCTGACAGATTCATGATGTACAAACTGAGTACATTTCGCGTTATCCGATTTACACTCTGCGTACCTTCCTATTATCGACAGTGCACCTATATTCGACATGAAATCGTATCATGTTTGAATTTATGCTAGTAAAAACTGTGGACCGAGCGTGGTGGTGTAACGGATAGCGTTCTGGCCTCGCATTCGGGAGGACGGCGGTTCGAATCCCCGTCCGGGCATCCAGATTTGGGTTTTCCATGGTTTCCCCAAATCACTCCAGGTGAATGCCGGGATGCTTCCTTCTAAAAGGCCATGGCCGAATTCTTTCCCATTCCTTGCCCCCATCCTTTCCCGTCTCTAAAGACCACGTTGTTAAAAAGGGACGTTAAACTGTTACAAAAAAAAAAAAAAAAAGTAAAAACTGTGCATTAAACTAGCAATACTGTCAGGTTTCAAATCAATCTGAACGGGTCCAAGTGTTCGTTGATGGTATCGTCCGTCGTTTGTAGCATAACAAATATTCTAATGACATCTTTGAAGTATGAGTTCCATGGCACGGGCCTGTTAATACTCTCTTTAAAGAAGGGTTTCCATAACAACAAGATATACAGAGATCAACTAGGAGATTGCCTAGGTCAGTGCTAAGGAGAACCTGCATATTAAGAAGTCCGATTATGTAATTGAAGCGATGTATTTGGAGTTATTAAAACTAAGTTAAACTGTGTTGAATATAAAAAAAACTATCAGTTTATTTATTTACTTTAGTTGCACATTCAGAAGATAAAATAAATAGCTCCACTTCGCAGTAAAATCACAAAAGCTATTAAGAAGCATAAAAGCACAAAAAAAAAAATGATAACTGATCATAAGAAATGCTGCACGTTGGTAATCAGTTTTTGTAAAGCTTGTGTTTAAAACAGTCGAACCGTAACAGTTGTCTATAGAACTGTAATGTAAATCTTATATATAAAAATGAATTGCTGTTCGTTAGTCTCGCTAAAACTCGGGAATGGCTGGACCGATTTGGCTAATTTTGATCTTGAAATATTTGTGGAATTTCAGGGAAGGTTTAAACGGTGAGAAAAAATGGAAAAATTGCGAGGAAAATACTGAAAATGACAATCTAATCTTATATATAAAAATCAATGTGAGTTTGTTTGTTCTCTATGCACTCCTAAATCGTTCATCCGATTACGGTGAAACCTTGGTGAGTTGTCGAGTGCGCATCCGGGGTGGTTCCTAACAAATAAAATTTAAAAAAAAAACACGTCCTCTTCCCCATAACTTAAAAAAACCTACAGATTTTATCCGATTTGTACGGAAATTTGCACACATCTACTTCAAAATAAACAGAAAATCACTGTCTACATTTGGATTCCAAAAATGCATCCCTTTCCCCCTTCTCACCCCTTAATTTTTACACAAATCCACACTTTTTTTATCAGATTTCGATGGAACTTTGCACGCATATACTGCTAATGAAATAGAAAAATACTGTACACATTAATTTTACAAAAACCCAATCCCTCTCACCCTTTCTACCCCAAAACCACCCCCTCTTCCCCCTTGCACCACATAATTTAAAAAACCCACAGATTTTATCTGATTTTGATGGAAATTGGCACACATATACTTTAAGACAAACAGAAAAATACTGCCTACATATGGTTTCAAAAAACAAACCCCTCTTCCCCATAACAACTCATAATTTAAACAACCTAACAAATTTTATCCGATCTCTATGGAAATTTTCACATGTGTACTGTAAAACAAACAGAAAAATACCGTCTAGATTTGGTTTCTAAAAATGCATCCCATCTCCCCCTTCCCATCCCTTAATTTCTACATAAGCCATCACTTTTTATCCAATTTCGATGGAACTTTGTACACATATACTTTTTTAAAATAGAAAAATACTATAGACATTAGTTTTATCAAAACCCAATCCTTCTCCCCTTTTCCACCCCAAAACCACCCTTCTTAACTCCTACTCCCCATAAATTAAGAAAACCTACAGATTTTATCCAATTTTGATGGAAATTTGCACACATGTACTTTAAACAAATTGAAAAAATATTGCCTACGTGTGGTTTCAAAAAACGCCATCCCTCGTACCCCTTCACATCCCCCTAATTTAAACAAATACACAGATTTTATCCTATTTCTTTTGAAAGTTGAACACGTATACTTTAAAACAAATAGAAAAATCACTTTCAACTTGTGAATTCCCAAAAGGTAACCCCTTCCTCCCCTTTACATCCCCTTAATTTTTTTGCCACTGTGTAAAGGTATTAGTTTTTACCCAATTTTGAAGAAACTTTAACACACGTATACTTTAAAACAAGTAGAAAAATACTATGTAAATTTGGTTAGGCTAATCACACCCCTCTTCCCTTTTACCCCCTTACCCTCTTAATTTCCAATGATATTTATCAAAACACCCAAATTTTTATCCGATTATGATTAAACTCTGGTGAGTAGTAGAGAGCTCGTCTGGGATGGTTCCTGATTTTTTTTTTTAAAAAAAAAAAACCCTCCACCCCTTAATTTAAACAAACCCCATAGAATTAATGAGATTTCCACCAAAATTTGCAACATATGGTATCCAAAAATGCAATCCCTTTTCCCCTTTCAACCCCCTTAATTTTTGCCAATATACCTTATATAAAGCCAGTTTTTTTCCCCAATTTTTTAAGGAACTTTGCACATATATACTTCAAAATAACTGAAAAATACTGTCTACATTTGATTTGCCTAAACCAAGTCTAGCAATAGCGAAGCATTGCCGGGTCAGCTAGTTATATATATTTAAAACTGTAAAGGAAATGAAATGTAATTGTTAAACTATGTAAATAGAACTGTAAAATAATGAAATTTGAATTGTCATAAAACGCAAAGAACTTGGCTGTGTGGCTGATAAGGCCGAAAGCCATTTAAATAAATAAATTTAAAAAAAGTCGGAACCACGTATCTTGCTAGCGAAATTATAACATAGTAAGCACTTGAATTCTAGGTTCATATAAGTTTGCTATGCTTTCTTCTGATCGAGAATATGCAAATATGATCACGATGAAATAAATAAGCGTATGATTCTCTATGAATTTTCCATACTAAATTTAGAGAAGAAGAAAATTTGTATTATGGGTAAGCCCTCTGTCGAATACAGGTGTATTCCTTAAATCGACAGGGATGTCGAACTTTTGTTCCTGATCAAACTGAGCGAAATTCAAGCCGTTTACAACATTTTTATTTATATGCTACATAGCAGCGCTAGAAATGTAAAATTAACACGTGAAGACGGTCTTCAGTACATACAATGTCATATTTAGAAGTCTGTAGCTACGTGTATCTTAGGCGGATAGTAAAATACTTCACTTGTGAAGTACTTCATGTAAATACCACAGATACCGCAAAGGCATGTTCTTATATTACCTAAGCCTTTTTTTTTAATTTCATTGTTTTTATATTGCATTAATTGTTCTATTTTTATGAAGGAACTTAATGTACAGTTGCTTCTCTGACTATACAGTCTCTCTCCAGAGTGTCACGTCTGGTGGGAACCGGATTCTGGGTTTGCACCGATGGAACCCCATCTGGGTCTGGAATTTCTTCTACTTGGATCAAGCCACTTCTGTTAACTTTCCTCTCAATATCCCTTGCGAAGTCATTTAATTACAACCTATGTTAATGTTTCAACAACAAATGATTGGGTAGTTTTCAATTTTTTTTAAAATTTATAGCGAAATATTATGGTCGCCCTATAGTTACACTGGCAAAAATTAGAATCTCACCTTGCATAAAGGAATTGTAGAATTTTAGGAAACTTTGTAGATATATCCAGGGCTATACCCCAGAAGAAATGATAGCAAATGGAAATAGATCAGGATAAGTTATTACCTTTAGATACAGTTTTCAGTAAGAAATGCGTCCAACTTGAGCACCAATGCATTCGTGGATTCTTTCCAACATTGAATCAACAAGTGTTTCGAATGTCTTCTTGTGGTATTTCTCTTTACGCCTGCATGTCTTTTGCAGTCAGTTATTGCTGCAGTTTGTGCTGGGTGATCAAATGTGTCTTCTCCTGGTATCCCAGACATGCTCTATTGAGGACAAATCTGGGGACTGTGCTGTTCAAATTGTGATCGAAACTCCTTGCAAGGCTTGTGTAACGATGGCCACAATATAAGGACGGGCATTATCTTGTTGTAAGATGCGATTTGAATGGTGAGCATGAAGGGTATCACAATAAGATGCAGTACCCTGTCCACATAGTGGTGGGCTGTCATTGTGCCATGAACAACAGCCGACTCAATCATGCTGTCGAAACTGATTGCCGCCAAAAAATGACACCGGTGACTGCATTTGTGTGATGTTCTGAAATCACAGCAGGTAAACCGTTTTCCAATACGCCTCCGAACATGCCGTGAATTATCACTTTGCCACAGACAGAATCGAGACTCGTCTGTAAACACAAATGTACGCCATTCACATGTCCTTTTATGTTTTGCATTACGCCAGGTTAGATGATGCTGGCAATGAAATCATATTAATGGGACACATTGCATAGGGTTCAGAGAGCATACTCCAGCTTCAAGCAATTGGTTTTCAATCATCCGGGGAGGGGGGTGACTCTCTCTGTAACCACTGTTTGGATCTGGCCTGCAGTCAACCATTTGCCAGCAGCAGCCACCCACACAATTTGGCGGTCTTCACGTGCTGTTATCCATCAGTATAGACCTGGAGTATTAGAGCTTTCTTTCACCACTGTGTAACAAGTCTGTATACTGACAGCCAATCCTTTGGGAGATTTCATGATATGATGCACCTTTTTAAAACACGTCAATTCTCCGACCTCTCTCACAGTTAGACATTTGAGTGTATAGAGTTGTCACTCTTCGCCTGGGCATACTTAGCCAACAAGAACTCGTGGACAACACACTGTACGCCACTAGTATGTTAAAAGAATATTTAAAAAAATAGCAATTTACATAATAGACAGCACCGTAATTATCATATTATTACATGTAAAACTTTCAATTTTAAATCATTTAATACTCTTCATGTGGGCATACTTGGGGCCAAATTTCATTCATTTATCACAACATCATATGGGTGTTGGGATTTTAATTTGCGCCAGTGTGTGTATCAGTTGCTACGTGTAAAGGTTGAGCTCTATTTTGCCAATACTGGTCTGTACCGTCACCGCAACGACAGTCGGCCGAGTGGCAGCTCGCCCCCTTGCGTCCACAATTTTCCATAGCTCGCCCATGTTCCTACCCGGTCTTTAGTCTACTTTAACGTTTTCAAGTGATTGTTACAGGGAATCAGTGTTGGGGATGACAGGTACGTTTGATACATTTACTTTATTTTGCACAGTTTTGGTACGAAAGTAAATTAAAATACTTTTTTATCTGACTCATGTAATCACCTATCTGGTTGATCTTTTATGTACAAAAATAGTATCCCAGCGCAGCAGTACTGGATTAACCACATAGCAGGAGGTAGCAAATGCCACGGGCCTTGCGCCTTCTAGGGGGCCTCGTGCCTCCTAGGGGGCCCCTGCACCTCCTAGAGGGCCTCGCACCTCCTAGGGGGCCCTGCACCTCCTAAGGGGCCCT
This sequence comes from Vandiemenella viatica, assembly GCA_031002005.1. Lineage (NCBI taxonomy): Eukaryota > Metazoa > Arthropoda > Insecta > Orthoptera > Morabidae > Vandiemenella > Vandiemenella viatica. Next base: position 263,788,002 of record JARYHS010013630.1, read on the forward strand.
GCACCTAGGTTAGATGGGCGACCTTTTTTGTTTTTAGCTCCACAATTTTCCCCAGGACGGCAAAAATCAAGGGCCTCTTCTTCACATTTACGACGGGCCCCACGCTGTCTTAATCCGGCCCTGCAGCGCAGTATTAACAAATCATTACCACACTGTACCAGAATGAAAGATTCTCGCATATTTCAACGCAATCGCAATGAAATGTCAATCACTTCGCATTTGACGTATTTTGTTTTGCTTGAGGTTCTTTTCGATTCATTCAGTATTTTTTTTTTTTTTAGCAAAGAATGAGGTTATAACATATTTTAATTTAAATTTAGGTCATAAAGATTTTGTATAATAAATATAATAATTTCATGTTATCTCAAAGTTCTAGTCAGAGTTTCTTATTAGGAAACTTGCAGTGCACCTATATCGTAGTCACCTAACTTCGAAACGAGACCTACAGATTAACGTGAAATTCGAACACGGAGCGTCCTAGAATTCTCGTATTAACAGATAAAAGTATTGCCAGAGGTAAATGTCAATTTTTAGGTCCGCAAAAATTACAGTCGAGTCCGGGATTTGAACCGGGACCCTCAGTATCCAAACCGCACGCAGTCATTTGAGTCACCAGTCTGAATGTAGGTGTAGTGAAAAATAAGTTTGCAAACATGATACAATGAATACACTTTTTTTCTATACCATCTATTTTTGCTATCAAAAAACATGAATCAACTTTTATGTGTTTGAATACATATTTTTCAGTACTTCTAGATTAGTCTGGCGTATGGTTACGGCGTGCGATTCGGGTGTGGAAGGTCCCCGATACAAATGCAGATCTCGGCTGCAATTTTTGTGGGTCTTAAAATTGATCTTCAACTCTGGCAATGTTTTGATTTATTAATGCGAAGATGCTAGAACAATTCCTACATGTTAAGAACATCTTATGAATATAAATGAAAAAAAAGACACTTGTTTTAAGACCAACAATACATGAAAACAACATTTGGTCGTAAGGGAAGGGACATTTCCGAACTCTCTCTATGCGTTCTCCACATGCAGCAGACCGACACTGGTCCACACCGTCAAAACATAAACCAATCCAATGATGGCCGCTTGTCGGCCGAGTGTCGGACGACATGCCGTGTCCTTTGGACAAATTGACTGAATGAGCACCAATAGTAAGAAACGTGTAGGTGGGGTGACAGTGCAGAACAGTATCAGGCAAGAGAGGCCCAAATTTCAGAGGAGTTAAAATTAATCTAAAACCACTTTCCATCACCAGTGACCAACACGTGGCTAAATTCTTGCCATATTGATTATTGAACATGAAGTAAATCAAATTTTTAATTTCGAAAATGTGATTTACGTGTTTGCAGTTGTTAAAGCTAGAAAGAGGGGATTGTGAAAGCATTTTTTTTTATTTTATTTGTATATCTTTTAAATGTTGTTAATCTTACAATTATATTAACTATTATTTTTAAATAACAATAAATTTTTATTTAATTATGTTTTATTAATATCATATTTTACACCTAAAAGATAATATACTCACTTTTGGATTTAAGTTTTCAAGGGGTGACACCATCGATATCCGCCCCGGGTGTCACCCACGCTAGCTACGCCACTGTTCTGCAGGATTCATTTAAATGCTTGCAGGCAGTGGCATATTTCAAAGAAGCAGCTAGTCTTAAAATGGTTGGTGGCTGTGTTTCATCCTAAATTCTGGAAGAACTTCAGTTTCCTGTAACTCAAAACATCAACACAGAAATATAAAGGATTTCTATTTTTTACTACCAAAATAAATCAAAACAACTTTCTTTAATGTAGTCTTTGTCTTGTATTTAATACTGACCTTTATTTTTAAAGAAGCCCACCCACCAATATAATCATTGAATTTGGAAGATAAAGTGTCATAAGATCCCAACACATAATTTTTCAAAAATAGCAACACAACTGAAATTTTTTTTATCACTTACTTTTCTTAACTGTAAGATTAAACAAACAAAAAAAGTATTTGCTGTATATTACATAAACATTTTCAAATCTAAAATGTTCCCTCTATATATTCACATTAATTCTAATTCCTCCATAGGTATCCCCAAAACCATTTCAGTTAGTGGCACAACTTAGTACATTCATCTAAAACTAAAAAGAAAATCTCCCCATGTAAAATTATTTCTCTCCTAGTGAAACCAAAACAAATCTAATACCAAAATAGTCTCTCACCTATAAATACTTCTGAAGTTTCTATGGCCCTACACAACACATTAAACCATCACAATACTTTTAAATAAAATAAAAACATTGAACCTAATCACTTGGTCACCAAACAAATATGCTGAGCCCCTACTAAATTTGCTGAAAGAGTTATAACACATGATACACCACTCAACCAAAGTCATTTACTCCCCATTAAATGTTGATCTGACTTCAGCAACCAAACTAAAGAAACAACATTTAATTCAAGCTAATATTGTTGGTCTGCAACTGAGCTAAGTCAGTAGCAAGAACACACACATCGTCATGGCTCAGCAATGTAAAAAGCGTCTCCTACATGTTCACTCCTACTTATAGACACCACCCACTTCCTGAATATGGTGCAATCTGAGGGATATCACTGTGGGGTGCAGTTCTTCCACTATGTTTCTTGTGCAACTCTTTTCCCTCACTACCCTGGTAAACATTGAACCACACACTAAAACCCTAAAAATGGACTGAAAACCCCTAATTAAAGCCCTAAGTAAACTCCTGTAACATTAAAACTGGCCCAGTAATACCCCTATTTGGGAAGTATTTTCTCTTTCCACAACAACCTTAGATTTCTGAAAAACCACTGTATTCTTATACGTCATCCTTTTCATATCACATTGACTAATACTTTATCCAGGCCAGATGCTTTTCCACTCTCTATTTTCCCTTTTCCTCCTCTTTGTGCTTGTTCAACCCCATATCTCAGCCACCTCTCACAGTGTTCTTTCCAATTACTTTCATTCTTTCTTATCTTTTTTTAGTGCACCCTTCACAATTCTTACTTGTCAGTGCCTGGTATTGCATCCTGGGCATTTGCTCCTTGAGCTACCACATAATAAGTCTCTTTTCCTACATATTCTCATAATCTGTGCCTTTCTTTCATTTTGCTGCCTTAAGCTAACTACTAATAGTCCAAGCCCTCAAATGGTATTACCGAGTGTGGTGGTGTAACGGTCAGCATTCTGGCATCGCATTTGGGAGGAATCAGTCCAGGCAAATGCCAGGATGCTTCGTTCAAAAGGCCATGGCCGAATTCCTTCCCATTCCTTGCCCTCCATCCTTTCCTGTCTCTAAATACCTCGCTGTTAAGAGACATTAAGCAATTAAAAAAAAAAAAAATCGAATGGTATTACTTTCATGTTAGTTTCCTTACTTGTCTTTCTAGTATCTCATAGCTGCCCTTGTTCAATACCCACTACACTGAGTGATAATTTGTATTTTATTCATATATATATATATATATCCTAGATTGTACTAGAATGTTCTTGAATATATTAAAATGTTCTAATAATTTATATGGAACATGTTTATTGTATGAAATGATATTGATGAGACTTTAACTGGAGGTTTGCTGATTTAATTTAATTTAATTTGGCAGGGAGAAAAATAGGCTACTTTTTATCCTGGAAATATTTTAATTTTCATGTAAAAACATAAAAACCTTCAAAATTTTTGACAAAAATTAACAAAGTTGTGGATATCAGCCAGTGGTCATAATAAAACTATCATCTGACAATGATAATGAAGGAGGATAGGGAAAATAACATATCACTTACCACACTTAATGGCAAGTGGGCAAGATGGCTAATAATCTTTCTCATGTAGAACTCAAGATATATGACAAGGGTAAAGATTTGTAACCATCAAAACCTACCACCAGGATCGGGCTAAGGAATTTCGGGGCCCCCTGCGAAGTTTGATTTCGGGACGCCCTACTTCTTTTCTAGATGTACTTTTGCCTAAACTTTTGCTAATTTACATGACTTTATACACACACTCACACACATATACAGGGCGTTCGCCAGGAAACGCAACCCACTGTTAGCGCTACAAGGAAGAAACTGCTCCCGGCGAGCGAGCGCTCAGTTTCCGGCATTGTTCGACCGTCGGCCGCGGACTATTTCATAATAATTACGCTTCATAAACTTCATAAACTTGTGTGCTAAGCATTTAAATGTGACGTAATTCATTAGCTTACCTTATAAAAGATGCTGGAAGTGTTGACCCTCTTGTGTAATGCACATTTCACATCTTCTGAACATATTTCGAGACACACGCTGCCCTAACTGACTTAATGATTTTTTGGGTGACTGTTCTAGTCGAAAAGCGATATCGTTAATTTTCTCCTCTGTGAGAATACGGTTGACCGACAGTCTCTTTTTGTTAAAAAATGAACCCGTTTCTCTTACTTTTTTAACCAGACGCAGAATTGTTGATTTAGCTGGCAGTAAAGCGCCAGGAAATTCGCGACGAAATTTACTGCGACACTTTTTAAACGACTTCTTCTTCACATATGTATCGTAGAGAAATATTCTTTGTTGCAAACTGTAACGTACCATAATTTTACTCACACTCAAACACGGTACAGATTAATAAGTGTATGAAGCCCCAAACCAGCCAAACCGCAAAGAAACGTTTATTCACAACACTGATTAATAAGAGACTGAAGTCACAAACCATCTACAATGCAAAGAAACCGTTCTTAACAATGTAAGGGTCACTGCAATGCACTGTTGGGGCATCGGAGGTGTTAAACAGTGCGGTGATTCATGGTGCCGGTTGGCGGAAACTGCTGGCTAGACTGACCGAGCAAGTTGCCGACGGCAACAGACTGGGAGGGTAGCGTTTTCCGGCGAACGCCCTGTATATATATATATATATACAATACAATCTGTGTGTAGAGCTCAAACAATGATTAATGAGATGGACTGAGGTTTCTCTAAATTTGGGTACAAACGAGCTAGCAGTTTATTGAGTATTAGCAGAACGGGACCAACTTTGTCGAGTCTTTGGCATTTTATCAAATCATCTCATATGGATCTCCCAACTACGGTTACTTTCATTTCTGGCTAAGCCCTGCTGCCCATTGTGTCAAATGAAATTGTTTTTATATTCAATTTTATAGCTGTTATATTTATATACACTTTTTTAATAAAACATTTCTTTTCTTGCCTTTCTTTGCTAGTACATATTTGTTTTTGGGGCTGGAGACACGTGAGTAGGCAAACACATTTTAAATCAATAACATTTTATATGAAACATCAAAAGATGAATGAGTTTATTTGAACGAAATTACATAAATTGCTGAAACAGATTCAGAGCAATACACGCCTTTAAATATATAGACCTATTGTAATTACATCAGATACGACTTTCCCAAAACTGAATCTGATGAAGGACTTCTCGTGGAACTCCATGCCTCCGAAATGTCTATTGTGAACATTATGAATTTGTAGATCATTTATTTTAGCAGGAAAATTTTTCGTTGAGTAAGGACAAATTCTGAAGGGATCGTGGCAGGGCCCCCTCAAGCTTGGGACTCCCCGCGACCGATGTTCTTGCGGTAGCCTTAAGCCGGCCCTGCCTACCACATTTCGTTCTTCCTATACCAGGAATTCCTAATGATCAGACTGTTTCATTTACAGATTTTCAGCAATTATTTTGAATTTCTCAACCCTGTAGTTCCATTACTTCCTCCAATCATTTTCTATTGCTTCCCACATGAGCAATGAGATGCCCCATTATTATATAATTACCTATATTCAGCTGGTCCTGAAGGTCTACCTCAAATTTTTTACATTTTTTTCTGTATTTTTCTTTATCTGTATACCCTACATATGGTGCCTAAACTTGGATAAACTCCACAATTTTGCTCCTTAGTTAAAGGATGTCTCTATTATTAACTCCTTTTACTTTTTCATATAGCAATTCCTTCATCAAAAATTCCACCCTATATCTCTTTCCATCCCTATTTTCTATCCATTAAACCATCACAATACTTTTAAGTAAAATAAAAACATTGAACCTAATCACTTGGTCACCAAACAAATATGCTGAGCCCCTACTAAATTTGCTGAAAGAGTTATAACACATGATACACCACTCAACAAAAGTCATTTACTCCCCATTAAATGTTGATCTGACTTCAGCTACCAAACTAAAGAAACAACATTTAATTCAAGCTAATATTGTTGGTCTGCAACTGAGCTAAGTCAGTAGCAAGAACACACACATCGTCATGGCTCAGCAATGTAAAAAGCGTCTCCTACATGTTCACTCCTACTTATAGACACCACCCACTTCCTGAATATGGTGCAATCTGAGGGATATCACTGTGGGGTGCAGTTCTTCCACTATGTTTCTTGTGCAACTCTTTTCCCTCACTACCCTGGTAAACATTGAACCACACACTAAAACCTTAAAAATGGACTGAAAACCCCTAATTAAAGCCCTAAATAAACTCCTGTAACATTACAACTGGCCCAGTAATACCCCTATTTGGGAAGTATTTTCTCTTTCCACAACAACCTTAGATTTCTGAAAAACCACTGTATTCTTATACGTCATCCTTTTCATATCACATTGACTAATACTTTATCCAGGCCAGATGCTTTTCCACTCTCTATTTTCCCTTTTCCTCCTCTTTGTGCTTGTTCAACCCCATATCTCAGCCACCTCTCACAGTGTTCTTTCAAATTACTTTCATTCTTTCTTATCTTTTTTTAGTGCACCCTTCACAATTCTTACTTGTCAGTGCCTGGTATTGCATCCTGGGCATTTGCTCCTTGAGCTACCACATAATAAGTATCTTTTCCTACATATTCTCATAATCTGTGCCTTTCTTTCATTTTGCTGCCTTAAGCTAACTACTAATAGTCCAAGCCCTCAAATGGTATTACCGAGTGTGGTGGTGTAACGGTCAGCATTCTGGCATCGCATTTGGGAGGAATCACTCCAGGCAAATACCGGGATGCTTCATTCAAAAGGCCATGGCCGAATTCCTTTCCATTCCTTGCCCCCCATCCTTTCCTGTCTCTAAATACCTCGCTGTTATGAGATATTAAGCAATTAAAAAAAAATAATCGAATGGTATTACTTTCATGTTAGTTTCCTTACTTGTCTTTCTAGTATCTCATAGCTGCCCTTGTTCAATACCCACTACACTGAGTGATAATATGTATTTTATTCATATATATATATATATATATATATCCTAGATTGTACTAGAATGTTCTTGAATTTATTAAAATGTTCTAATAATTTATATGGAACATGTTTATTGTATGAAATGATATTGATGAGACTTTAACTGGAGGTTTGCTGATTTAATTTAATTTAATTTGGCAGGGAGAAAAATAGGCTACTTTTTATCCTGGAAATATTTTAATTTTCATGTAAAAACATAAAAACCTTCAAAACCTTCAAAATTTTTGACAAAAATTAACAAAGTTGTGGATATCAGCCAGTGGTCATAATAAAACTATCATCTGACAATGATAATGAAGGAGGATAGGGAAAATAACATATCACTTACCACACTTAATGGCAAGTGGGCAAGATGGTTAATAATCTTTCTCATGTAGAACTCAAGATATATGACAAGGGTAAAGATTTGTAACCATCAAAACCTACCACCAGGATCGGGCTAAGGAATTTCGGGGCCCCCTGCGAAGTTTGATTTCGGGACGCCCTACTTCTTTTCTAGATGTACTTTTGCCTAAACTTTTGCTAATTTACATGACTTTATACACACACTCACACCCATATATATATATATATATATACAATACAATCTGTGTGTAGAGCTCAAACAATGATTAATGAGATGGACTGAGGTTTCTCTAAATTTGGGTACAAACGAGCTAGCAGTTTATTGAGTACTAGCAGAACGGGACCAACTTTGTCGAGTCTTTGGCATTTTATCAAATCATCTCATATGGATCTCCCAACTACGGTTACTTTCATTTCTGGCTAAGCCCTGCTGCCCATTGTGTCAAATGAAATTGTTTTTATATTCAATTTTATAGCTGTTATATTTATATACACTTTTTTAATAAAACATTTCTTTTCTTGCCTTTCTTTGCTAGTACATATTTGTTTTTGGGGCTGGAGACACGTGAGTAGGCAAACACATTTTAAATCAATAACATTTTATATGAAACATCAAAAGATGAATGAGTTTATTTGAACGAAATTACATAAATTGCTGAAACAGGTTCAGAGCAATACACGCCTTTAAATATATAGACCTATTGTAATTACATCAGATACGACTTTCCCAAAACTGAATCTGATGAAGGACTTCTCGTGGAACTTCATGCCTCCGAAATGTCTATTTTGAACATTATGAATTTGTAGATCATTTATTTTAGCAGGAAAATTTTTCGTTGAGTAAGGACAAATTCTGAAGGGATCGTGGCGGGGCCCCCTCAAGCTTGGGACTCCCCGCAACTGATGTTCTTGCGGTAGCCTTAAGCCGGCCCTGCCTACCACATTTCGTTCTTCCTATACCAGGAATTCCTAATGATCAGACTGTTTCATTTACAGATTTTCAGCAATTATTTTGAATTTCTCAACCCTGTAGTTCCATTACTTCCTCCAATCATTTTCTATTGCTTCCCACATGAGCAATGAGATGCCCCATTATTATATAATTACCTATATTCAGCTGGTCCTGAAGGTCTACCTCAAATTTTTTACATTTTTTTCTGTATTTTTCTTTATCTGTATACCCTACATATGGTGCCTAAACTTGGATAAACTCCACAATTTTGCTCCTTAGTTAAAGGATGTCTCTATTATTAACTCCTTTTACTTTTTCATATAGCAATTCCTTCATCAAAAATTCCACCCTATATCTCTTTCCATCCCTATTTTCTATCCAATACAGTTTAAAGCCTTTACTCAATTCCTTCACAGTTTCTCCTCTCCGAGTTGTCTCGACTAGCCCAAACACTTTTCCTGTTAATCTCCTCAGGACCATATTTAGGTTCTGTGGGCCCCTAGGCTATACATATGATGTGGGTTCCCCTGTTGGCAGTGGCCCTGGCTGCCTCCGGCTATGGATGCTTAATTTCGATTTTCCTCTCCCTCCCCCCCCCTCTGCTACTAGATCCAGGGTTGTGGTGTGGACCCCCTCTTTTTGTTGCGGCCCCTAGACTACAGCCTATGTAGCCTATGATTAAATGTGGCCCTGAATCTCCTAATGTTTAAAGTAACAGTCAGCAAATACTTTCAGGATCACATTCTTTTGCAAGTTTCTAATCTAGTTTTATTTCTGAGACTCAATCCATGGTGGAAAGTGCCTGTTGAATCCACTACTGGCTTTATGAATGAAGACTTTCCTGGCATATGACTGCAATGAAGTCTTCTTGTGTTTACTGCCGGATTGTGTTGTGAAAACACAATATTTCGGTGACTTGCTCCGCCATCTTCTTCAGGCGTAGAGACATCTGCACTGGTCAGCTGACCCACAGATAATGAGATAGCTCAGGTGCCGCACTTCCTGATATACATGTCCACATCTGGCAGCTGGCTGCCAGTAGGTGTGGCTATAGTTCTCGTTGTGGCTGGCACTAATGTGGAGCCCTCTATGGTGGCTGCTGGACAGAGGTAAAACGTTCTCTGCAGATTCCTGCCAAGGCTGGTTTCTAAGCCTCACTAAGACATAGACCACTGTCTCTATTGAATGTGTTGGTCAGCCAAATTTCAATAGTTTCTTTGATAACAGATTCCCAAAAATATGAAGATCTAGCCAGTATCCTAATGTTATTGAACTCTACTCTGTGGCCATTGTCGTACATGTGCTCAGCGATCACTGATTTGCTGTATTGTCCTAGGCGGAGGTGGCATTTATGTTCTTCACATCAGTTTTCTATAGTGCAGATAGTTTGACTGATGTAGGTCTTTCCAAACTTGCATGAGATGCTATATATCCATAGAACTCTTAGGTCAAGATCATCCTTGACTGAACGGAGGTAGTCCCGTATTTTGACTGGTGGTCGATAGAAACATTTTATTGCATGCTGTGTGAGAATTTGCCAATTTTCCCCAAGTTGTTTTCAGTGAGTGGCCTTGGGCATTTCTTCCTGTTTGACTGGAATTTTCCCTGGCTTACATTCAATTGCACTTTCTATCTGCCTCTCAGTGTACCAGTTCCACATGAAGATGGTTCTCAGGTGTTCCAGTTCTTGTGGCAGGCTGTCTTTGTCTGCAATTGCTCTAGCCCTATGCACAAGGGTATTTAAAACATTGTTATGCTGCATAGGATGGTGAAAACTTGTGGCACCCAAATACTGATCTGTGTGGGTCAATTTTCTATATACACTATGCCCTAGTGTTCCATCCAGCTTTCTTTCAATTAAGATGTCGAGGAAAGGTAGGCAGCCATCCTTTTCCATTTCCATAGTGAACTTTATGCTAGGATGAATTCCATTAAGATATTCCAGAAACTCATGTAAAGTCTTGTTACCATGGGACCACCAAAAAGGTGTCTTCGACATATCAGTAAAAACATTTCGGCTTGAGAACTGCTCCCTGCAGGGCTCTTTCTTCGAGATGCTCCATGTATAAGTTGGTGACTACAGGAGAAAGTGGAGATCCCATGGCAACCCTGTCCACTTGTTCTTAGTATTTCCCTAAGCATATGAAATACGTGGACGTCAGGACATGTTGGAAAAGGTCCACAATGGCTGGTTCAAACTGGTGGCGTATCAGCTCCAGTGTATCCTTCAATGTGACACGGGTGAATAATGAGATGATGTTAAAGCTAACAGTTATATCTGTATCCTTCAGTTCCATGGTCTTGATGATCTTGACAAAATCCTTGGAATTTTTGATATGGTGGTCGCAATGACCGACTGATGGACTTAGAAAACGGGTCAGATATTTAGCCAGTGGGTAGATCGGAACTCCGATATTGCTGAAGATTGGTCTTAGAGGAATGCTTTCTTTGTGCATCTTTGGCAGACCATATAGCCAAGGTGGTTTGGCAGCACGAGATCTGAGTTTCTTGTTGGTCTCTTCAGAAAATCTGACCTTCTTTAATAACACCGTAGTCTTCCTCTCAACAATCCTGCTGGTAGGATCGTTATCCAAACACCAACAGGAAGGATCATCAAGGTGTCATCATCTTTTGCTTATGCTGCCGTAAGTAGTACCGTAGCACGCACAATCCGGCGGTACACCCGTGAAGACTTCATTGCACTATTGGCTAGCTAGTCCATCATAGATTGACCAGATTTTTAGTTCAGGGTTACTGTAGGGCCATCACAAATACCACATTAGTTCTGGAGTTCTAGAGTAAGTGTTTCCCACTGTGCTTTGATCCTACTGGTTAAACACTACATCATGACAATGACCATCTCCAACCATGTGAAGGAAGGGTTAACCTCATGGGATATGGTACCACTGGTTATTAATGCTTCCTTTAAGCCATTGTTATGTTGAATTTGTTTATATGAACTCCTGTATGATAGAAAACTGTGAAGTTAAATTCTTTATTGTAACTTCATTAAAATTAGAATTAATTTCTAACTATCTCAAAGATGATGTATTATTTTTTTTCTTTCTCCAGGTTCACATTTGTATGTATCAGCAAAAGGGAGATTTGAAGTGATAAAAGGTGGAAAATCGCTGGGAACCTTTGGAACAGGCACAGCATTTGGAGAAATTGCCATCCTATATAATACCAAGAGACAAGCCTCTATCAAAGGTGAGTTTCTACATTTGTTATTTATCTACACAATCATTCCAATGACTGACAAAAATGTAGTACAATGAAGCATGGGTACATTTCAGTTTCAACAGTCACACATAAATTTATCTGCATTAAATATGCCAATGACATAATAACAGAAAAGGGGAAGGTAACAGAATGAAAATTCATTATTAAAGTACAATGAAAAAAGAGTATCCAGTTTATCATTACATGTATTACGCATAGGCCTAGTAATGTGATACTGGAAATAAGTGATTTTGTGCATTTTTCTAAGACTACAGTTTGATGAATTGTAAGAAACAATGATGGGATACGTAGAGTAAGTTTTAGTAAGGCTATAGTCTAGTTGTGACAGAACAGGATAATTTCATAAGAAAATCATATTTTTGTGAAATGAAATTAAACAAAAATGATATATTTACTCCTTTAGCAAGGAAATGTAAGTTGCCATGGCAATAAGAAAAATCAAGAGATAGCTAGAGGTTTAGCGACGTACAGGCCGAACGGTTGCTTTGTTACCAGTTCACTGCTTAAGAACCTTGCATTCTTCGGATATTTTAAGACCAATGTAGTTCCTAGAAGAATAAGAATTGGGAACAATAAATGTTAATCTGTTAAAAGCGTAGAACTGAGATATTTATGATTATAACCCAGGAGCGCGACATGGCGACCGTGACAGGACTTGCATTTGTGTGATGTTAAGCTAGAATGCTGTATGTATGTATGTTTTCATTAAGACAATACATGGTTTTTTTAGTTCATTTCTGTATATTGTTAGTATTAAGAAGAGAATATTTTGTAAAATGTTTTGTAAAAAATTCTAATAGGAACAGAGGAAAGAGTATCGCTGGATGCAAGGTTATTTTCTTAAGTTTACCAATGTCTTTTAAGCAAAGACATGGTGAACTTGAGGAGGCATGTGACAGAACAGGATAATTTCATAAGAAAATCATATTTTTGTGAAATGAAATTAAACAAAAATGATATATTTACTCCTTTAGCAAGGAAATGTAAGTTGCCATGGCAATAAGAAAAATCAAGAGATAGCTAGAGGTTTAGCGACATACAGGCCGAACGGTTGCTTTGTTACCAGTTCACTGCTTAAGAACCTTGCATTCTTCGGATATTTTAAGACCAATGTAGTTCCTAGAAGAATAAGAATTGGGAACAATAAATGTTAATCTGTTAAAAGCGTAGAACTGAGATATTTATGATTATAACCCAGGAGCGCGACATAGTGTTGCTTCTGCCAAGCAGCTACATCATTCTATTGTTGATGAAGGGTCATAGACTGAAAAATTTAAATGCTTTATGTGTGTATATGCTTGTCTGTCCTTCGATGCTATCCTGCCTTCAACTTTGGTAAATGGTGGTTTTAATTCTATACAGATATATATCCATATATTAAACATTTAGAATGGAGGATAACCACAGCCCATCACAGGTGTGAATTTCTAAAAAATCATCAGATTTATTTACATCCCCATACAAGACAGTATAAGCAGCAAACAAAACTACCAGGTATCAACTGAGATTATAAACACATTGGAACAGTGATTTGCAAACACCTTACTAGTAGAAGGAGGCTTTACACAAGTGTTAAAGCAGAACACAAGGTGGCTAAAAGTATTAGATGTCTTCCTAATAAAGCTTGATGATAATCTCCTGGTTCTCAAGTTACTGATAGAATAAATGGTCATGAAGCAGTTCTGATGGATGTTTGGTGTAATAGGTAGTAGGCACAGTTATGAAAAGGCACAGATATTTCATGGAAAGTTTCAACAAATAGAAAGATGGCCCACATACAGTGTAGTTGAGTGGGAAGAGCTTAAAGGGAAGGTGAAGAAATATTTATTAAAAAACAAAAATTAAGAGAAGTACTGAACCTACATAATAGAGTATGGAGGTAATGAGGTTAAATAGGGAGGTCTGAAGAGAACATAACAGAGTTAAGAGATAACAAGGCTGTAGGGAATACTTGAAACACACAAGGAATTAAAACTGCCAAGGGTGGAAGTTAAAGATGGATTTATGAAGAATGTTATTGGTACAGGGAGACTGCTGATAGATCCACCTGGAAATTTCTATGGCTATATTAGAAAATTTAGGGTAAAGTGAGGTGTTCGTATAGATAAAGAAGGAGAAAAGGTTACTGAAGATTTGAAAAAGGCAGAAATATTAAGTAACAGGTTAAATGAGACAATCTGGTACTATCATTTAGGTATGGAAGGGTGTGAAGTGGATAATGAGCTTATCCACACAATTAAAAATAAGAAGGTTAAAAAATTTGATATTCACTCAATGATATCAATAAAGAACTAAGAAAGCTACAAAAGCATAAAGGGGCTGGTTTTGATAATATTACTACAGATGCCTTTAAAATAGCAGAATGTGACATTGTACCTGTTATTGAAACATTATTTAAATTTTGTCTGGATACTTGCTGCTTACCAGATGAACAGAAAAGTTTGACAGCAGAACAGGTTCATAAAGGTGGGATGACAAATAGGATAAAAAATAACAGGCTAAACAGTTTTACATCAGTAGTAGATAAACTAATAGAAATATTGATATGCAATCACCTCAGTGGTGTCTGTCAGGAACATCAGTGGTTTTTAAGTTGACAACATGGCTTCAGGCAAGGTTATTCATGCAAATCTCAGTAAGTAGGCTGTATATAAGATATTTTAGACAAAATTGAAAGGGAAACCAAATTGGTAGTGTTGCATGAGGTTTTTGAACAGCTTTTGACAGAGTGAGCCATAAAATTGTGCTAAATAAGGTAAAAACTGTTGGAGTTGATTAAAAAATGGTTTTCTGGGTACTAAATTTCTTAAAAGGCAGGAAATGCAGTATATATAAAAATAAGTAGAAATGAACTTGGGGATGTTTTAGGGTAGCGCATTAGGACCATTGCTATTTGTTATTCTAATGAATGATTGTGTTAGCCATTTACTATCAAAAGTTAGATTGTTTGCAGATGACATAATGCTACATAATAGCATCAAAACTGTAGATGACTGTAAGCAGTGTCAGTGTGATCTAGATCCCGGATATCTAGCTGGGCAGGTCAACATGGGATGAAGATAAATGCAGAGAAGAGTCAGTTTATTTGGTACACAGATAAAAATTAAAGGTTCATTATGATTAAAAAGTGATGAAGGAATTGCCTGTTGAAGACTCGAAATGTATACACATTGGCATAAAATTCAATAACAAACTCAATTGGGAGGGACACATTGGACTTGTAGAAGGAAAAGGTTTCAAAAATCTATTCTGTTGGAAAGAGTGATGAAAGAATGTACCAGAGATGTAAAGGAATTTGGTCTGATCTTTGCCTGAATATCGTGGTATAGTATGGAACCCACATTTTGGATATCATGTACAGGAGTTGCAGGCTGACAGATTTGTCTCTTGAAATTACTGCAGAACACAATCATTAACTGATATGATAGTGGAGCCGGAATGGAATCCGTTGGAATATGGAAGGAGGGTGAAGACATTTGTGGGAGTGTACAAAGCATATATTGATGATGTGACTTTGACAGATATTGGTGGAAGAATTAAGATAAATGCATGGAAGGGAAAAGATGACTGAGACCACAATCCGGCACTTAATTTCTGCCTTTTTTTTATAGATAAAGGAGTGAGATATTGAAAAAATTACCAAGGGAATAGATGATTAATTTACCAAAAATGCTAAAAGAATTTAAAGTTAAAATTTGTAAAATGTAAAGTGCAAAGATAGGTTGATGGAAGGTATTTACAATCTGATGATTTAAGATATTAATAACATTAAAAAGGTTACTGATAGGTGACTAGAGAAATTGTCACCATAGTGTTGTTTCATTGCAATTAATTTTAATTAAATGGTGGCTACTGGTTTACTGAAGACTCTGATTCCCATCAGAACCACTTTTATGATCATTTATTGCTTGAGCTATTGGAGTCAACACAAGGATATCATCAGGCTTTATTAGGAAGATTTTCAATGTGTTTTGCCCCCAAGTGCTCTATTCTACCAATCGTGTAGTGCCTCAATAAGTATTTACATATTTCTGTTTCCAAGTTTTATTTATTTTACTTACCTCACATTTCTCACATGGCAAATTTAAGTCCCTAACAGTATTGAACATTCTGTCCTCACCTATAAAAGCTGAATAAGAATATAGTTTCTCCTCAAAAGCAACAGCTTCTTCATTCATTGTCCCACTTTATTTGTCTTCTTAGAGCCTCCTGATAAACCAAAATAAATTTTGGTTGCACATCAGAAAATTCAGTTGTAGTGACAATAATATGTCAATATTATTAAACACCAGATATAAGGTTATTGAAGGCTGCAAAAAGAATAACATATTTAACTCTGAAAACATTCATTCATAATGAAAATATGCATAACATTCCTATTATACCATGTCATGTGTAGTTAGAGAAGGACTCATTGCAGGTGTTTAAAGCAAATAGAGCTACTGAAATGATGGAGAGTGCTGGGTCCCAATGGTTTACCAGTAATAGTATTTTCAGAGTATGTGATACAAATCGAATCATTTCTATCTGATATAAAATCCTCAAAAACGAAAACTGCATCTTCTTATTGTAAAATCACACTGGTAATTTCCATTTTCAGGAAAGGCAACCAAAGACATTCTAGAAACTAGTGACCCAGATCTCTAACATAAATTTGAACTAGAGTTCTGAAGCATGTTATATGACTGAACATTATGAAGTTTTTAGATTAAAACAAAATGAATTTTAGAAATACAGTTCATATGAAACATAACTGTCTGTACTTTATAATGATGTAACAAAAATTACTAATGTAGTTTCACAAATTGAAGCAATGGTAGCATTGTAATGGGACTACTTCTTTTCTTAATTTTTATAAATGATTTTGGAGACACTGTTAATAATAATTTAATTTTGACATTGTGCCTGTTCCGGTGGCAGTTTCCCTGTAAAAATATTTTCCCCTTTCCTTCTCCAACTAATTTTCCACTCTATTAATTTCAGCTTTAAATTCTTTCAATGGTTTTGGTAAATTATTTATCATTCCTCTTGGTAATTTATTCCAATTTATGAAAGAAAATCTTCCATAACCCTATGTCTGAAACTGAATGCCAGTTTGTGGTCATGGGCATCTTTTCCCTTCCATGCACCTCTCTTAATTCTTCCACCAATATCCTTCAATATCTCATCACCAATATATGCCCTGTACTCTCCCATGACTCTGTCCTCCTCCTGTCTTCCTGTTAATTCTTTTTTAGCTCCTTTATCATATCAGTTACTGATAATTTCCAGATACAAATCTAGCAGCCTTTCTTCATACCTCCTCCAACTCTGTTTTGTCAACCTGTGAAACCTCCTCTTCCATATACCTGCAACCATTGTTCAGTCCCCTCAAAGGTCTGACAATAAATCTGTTCTAAGTAAGTACTAATGACCACAGACAAGTGGTGGTAAACCGATTGGTACATTTTACAGCATCCCATGTCACTTCTTGTGAAACCAATAATGTCTATTCCTGAAACAGTGTTTATGCAGTGTCCTCTGCAACAGTATCAACCCCTCTGAGCTGAACCAAGAATAATACTCAGTGAACGTCACATATTTTCCTGCCAATTTATATTCTCTCCTAACAACACCTTTTCTCATTTCATTTATATCTGAATCATAGTATATATACACAAAATTTTAATTATTTACTAGCTGGTGCCCACAACTTGATTTGTGATTGTTAAGAATTTTGTTTAACAGCTGCCGACATACCACTATTACAATCGATATAGTGCACAATGTAAGACTCCAGGCTACTACCACACACTAACTCCAGTGGTCTGCAATTGGCAGTTCTGGCTGCTATGTCAAAAATACGGACACACACATCTTTGGTAGGAATAGAATAATGCCCTTGATTAACAACTTTTAACCACCATAACTCCCACAGCTACCAAAATTAGGTCAATGTTGTGTATGATCAGTGAATAGATGCCACTACCACACAAAAATCAGTGATCTGCGCTATGTTGTTGTAGCAGCAAAGTGAAATGTACGGACTCACATATCTTTGGTCGAAATACGAAAATGACCTTGATTGACAACTTTCAACCACAATAACTTGTAAGACCCAAAGCGGACACCGGGGTTGTAGTATCGCCTTGGTGACTTAACTAACAGTTTATGTTGATGGAAAGTTCTGTGGAATTTTCACAAAATAATTTGAATATGACCATGTAGCCTACTAGAAACTCAACTTAAATGCTTGAAGGTCGCCACTAGATCTGTTTCTAAACCACAAATAGAAAAGGTTCCAAGATAACTACTAAATCACAAAAGTTCACTTCCAGAAGTTTTGTTTTCAAAGTCACATTTACTAAAATTTGCATTTAACAGTTGAGCAGGCAAATCGGACACTCGTTTCCCAAATATTGCAGATTGTGGAGAGAAAGTTTACCAACCATACCCCTTTTCAGAATTTCGAAGTTCTACCTCGACATTATACTCGCAGAAAATCACCAGAGTTCCAACATGGCTGACTCATTGGCGCCAACATTGAACCAGCTACTTCACGTTCCGACGCAAATTGACGCAAGTTCACTCACATAATGCTCCCAGGATACAGACAAAAGGCAAGACAAAATCAAACGAAAGCCCCGGTCACATGTAAGCACGAGTTTATATAGCAAGTGGCCAAACCAATGACGTCACAGTCGTATCACAACTTTTTGCTACCGCGTAGCTAAAAGTGTGTGTAATTTATTTGACGATCCAGATTATTAAAAATGTTTAAACTTTGACAATGTCTAGACTTATCTACTAGAAGTCCAATGGCAGTTTAGTGAGGAATTTAGAATAATTAGTTTTAAAGTTTTATTTAATTTCCGTGTGGTGATACAAATCTCTGAAGTAGGGGATCAACCCAAACGTTTGAATTTTTACAGCGACAATCAACAACAATCTATCTTCAAAAACTTAATTACCAGACAAATGCTAAAACTTTTTACTAAAACCATTATGTGTTTAGAATCGTCTTAATTAGGGCTGTCTACTGATATAAATTTCAAATTAATATTCATTTTAATTAAAAAGTTCATTATTTTCTCTTAATTAAAATCGCTAATTAAACTTTGCCAGATTATTTAACTTTACTGCCAAAATATCCGGAACAATACTGATTATAGCTGGTGATAAAAGTTCAGTTGTCGCTTTACTCGATTTAAAGATATCACAAATCTTAGAATTTCTACTTTTCCGATAGTGTGTTTTAAAACGTGAACAAATGGGAATATCTCTTAAAATAAACGTTTCACGATGTGATAAATACACTTTAAAATGATTTTTATGGCAAATTGTAACTGTTGGAATGATTACAGGGAAATTCCTTAAAGTTGAAAACTACTCTTCTCGGAATTTCTAAGTTGTCTAAGCAAAACTAGAATTTGCCAAAATTCTAAGGTTCTTACAAACTCCCACACCCCATAGCTACAAAAATTTGGCCAATGTTGTTGCACAATCTGTGAATATATGCTGCTGCCACACACAAACACCAGTGATCTGTGTTTGATATTTTTGGCTAAAAGGTGATACATAGGGACACACACATCTTTGGTTGAAATACCGAAGTGCCATTTTCAACCACCATATCTCAAACTCCCCCATAACTATCAACATACAATCACCATGGTACACAATGGGAGACTTGATGCTAATACCACACACAGACACCAATGGTCTACGCTATGTAGTTGTGGCAAGAAAGAGAAGTATATGGACACATAAGTCTATGGTCGAAATATACATCAGCCAACTTTAACTGCCATATCACCCACATCCCCACAGCTAACGGTATTCAGCTAACATTTTGCTTGATAGGAAACTCTATGCTACTATCACATACAAACACCAGTGATCTGTCCTATGTAGTGGTGGCTGAAAAGTGAAATATAGGGAAACACACGTCTATTTTTATATATATATATTTATATCACAAAAGTAAATTACTTTGAAATATTTATCCCCACTCCCTGCCAATTGCTCTTTGCTACTGAATCTTCTGCCACACCTTTCCACTCACCTAGGTGTCACAGAAACACAGCAATTAGCCTCCGATTCCTGCCCTGTGCATGCTCAAAGGCTTAAACCTAAAAATTCTGTTTTTATATGTAATAAGTAGTGGCTTCTTCCCCTGTCCAAATTAATACATGTTTATGAACATTGCTTGTATTATTACTACTTTATTATTATTTATTACCATTTAACTCTTTACCACTGGCTAATGGAAATATAGGGAAATTTATAATTTCAATTGTATATTTCTATAATGGTACCTGAAATTAAAAACACATATTTTTTCATATTTTTTTGGAACTCTAAGTGCTAATTATCAAGCTGGTACAAATCAGTACCATAAGGGACTTTTGAGTATCACAGGATGTACAGAAATAGCAATTTATTTTTCAATTTTCATATGATGCTGTATAACATTTACAACATTCAACAACAATTATACTGTATTCAATGAATAATCTTGTTTCAAAGTAAACACATATATATACACATAGCTCATCAGACAATGCCCGCAGTTGGCCACTGAAAAAGGCTCTCCAGTCACAACCACTACAACAAGATGTCGAGGCACTCCAACCAAGCCACTGCCTCCGGCGTGGCCAGATTTAAGTCTTCCAGACTACCAGGAAAGGCACGCAGCGGGCAGTCCTGCAATTGAAATCAATTATGGTCATATTAGTATTAAATGTTCAACAAACAAATTCTTTTTTTCTCATTTATACACAGACATTGCAGTGGGAATATTTGGAATGATGTTTAGACTGTTCTAATTCATACTTCACATCTTCCTCTGATTTTTTTACAAATTAGGGCCAGTGTATACCTCTGTTTCCCAGTGTTAAGTCTCTTACTGTAGAATTTTCTGACTTGCTTTGTTTGAATGGATGAGGGCTTGGTGAAATATCTGTTGATATCCTTCATAGTCATCATATCCTGCGCAACTGATCTGACATTTTTTACTTACTTTTTCCAAATATCAGGCCATTTATGTTATAGGCATTGACAAATACAATATCCAGAATTTCCCCAAAACAATCTGTGCCATGATTTTGGTGATTTTCTGTCAGTGTAGCACAAAGTCATCAGCCGAACAGCTGTATCAATGCACTGTAGTCCTTGATGACTCTTGGGCATAAAACTGTTCACTTCAACCCATCTTTTTCTTTTTATATAACCAGTGGTGTGACAATAGGGTGGCAGGATGGGCAAAATGCCATGGGATCCACTACCAGAGGGCCAGAGAGGCCCTCTGGCCCAAGAATCGCCAAGGTCGCCAATCCAGCCTGAGAGAGGTCCCATCCATTGAAGTTGTCATGGGCCCCAACCAGCGTATTTAATATTTACACCACTGAGTGTAACAGTAGTTTCCTCACAGCCATAAAATTGATACTAAATGTATGACCTTTTATACCCTTCCATTTCCAGTAGCCAATGTCTTGGTTTGAAAATCAATGGTAACAATCTCCTCTTTTTAGTTTTCCATCAGTAGATAAGTAGTTATGAATCCCCTTGTGGTGGGGCCTGATTGTCCCACAAACAAAAAATTCTTTCAGTTTTTCTAACAAATAAACAGATGAAAAATAATTATTAAAATACATAACATTGTCATTGCTCCATTTTTGTTTGGTCAGTTCTAAGACTACTCTTTCACCTACGGAGTAATCTGAGAACTTTGTAGTTATTTCTTCATTTTTCCTTAATAAATTATAAACTTCTGATAGAAGAGCTTCAAGCGGAGTGTAGTTCTTAGAAATATCCATTTGAAAATATCCAAAGCAAAATTGTATACTTGCTAAATATATTTACTAATAATTAGTATAAATCTAACCAGAAGTCCCTGACAGCACTTATTAGTCCTCGTCAGTTTTTCTTGATTATTTAGTAAAGAAACTAGAAACAAACATTTTATAGGTAAAATATATGTGGTTAAATGTTCAGACTAAAAGAGTAATAACAGAAATCGATACTTACCAAGTAAATTCTCATCTAAAAAGGCATTGAAATGTAGCACTTATTACTCTCTCTAATACACTGCCAAGCCCCAACTGGAAAATTCACTGCTCAGCAGTTTCACTCAGTATTTAAAAATAAACATCATCATTGTCTGACCTAATAGTACAACAATGGATCAACAGGCTTAACAACACAGTGCAGAATGGTATTGTCAAATTATATAGTGATAAACATAATTGTACTGTCAGGGAGAAAACGGTTAAATGATATTATAATGTTTAAGTCTTTCTTTTTTCACAGTATTGCTTTTGCCACCCAACTTTTCCAAACACCATTGTGCTTAGATCAGTGGCATTTATTTATTTACATAGTTAGCTTTGGTATAGTTTATCCATTGCCCTGTCCATGAGTTGCAGTATTCTCGTATAAAACAAGGATTATTTAAAATATTGTGAATATGTTTATATTTTTCCAAGTTGTTGCAACCATCATGCATTTCGTTTTGGCAAGTTTACCTCCCTTATTTGTATTTAAATGTTTTAAATGTAAATTTATAACCACACCTCCTAATATCTCTGATTATTTTTTTAATTCTATTTTTACATAGTCCGTATTACCTAACTCAGTTATTAGCAATAGTAACCATGAAATATATATATTGGAATACTAGTGGCTTATAACTATATCATTTCTTTCAGTTGTGGAAAATGGCAGTGTGTGGGTACTAGAGCGAAGAATTTTCCAACAAATAATGATGCGTACAGGTCTACAGAAAACAGAAGAAAATATTCAGTTTTTGCGAAAAGTACCCTTGTTGAAAGGACTTGCTGAAGAGAAACTTGCTGCAATATCTGAACTACTACATGTTGTGAGTATTTCTGTGTTCTTCAGTGAAAAGTAGCAGCTTCAATGAACTATTGCTGTAGTAGTTGAATAGGTAGTAGGTGTCGTGTGGGAAATCAAGCAAGGGGGAAAATTGCAAGGAAATAGAAGAATTAAATATGAGATAGATAATACCAAATTCATAATATAAACCTGAAAAGTAAAATATTATTAAATAATTGACTTAAACAACTAGGTACATCAATGAAAGAAAGAAATTATCAAAGAATTTGCAGGAATGGTGGAGATTTCAGAGGAAGGTCTCAGATATGGAGCAGTTAAATTACTTGTGCCCATTATACGGGTTTAGCCCAATGTTTCATCAGGTTTAAAAAAATGTGTATTGGAAAGTATATGACCTACAAAGATGAATGATGTATGAAAAGATACATAAACTCTCCAAGTTTCTGGTACATAATATAAATGTTCAATGTGTGTGAACCGTTAGTCACCTGGTCCAGTGGCGGATCCAGGATTTGATTTGGGAGGGGCTTGAGCCGATTTGATTTGGGGGGGGGGGGTCTGCAGCAGATTTTGTTTGGGGAGGGGGCTTGAGCAGATTTTGGTTTGGGGAGGGCTTGAGCAGATTTTGTTTGGGGGGTGGGGGCTTGAGTCAGGTAAGCATAGGCTTTATGGTCATGCCAACCTTAAATGATCAGTAGAACTTTTTAAAATCTCAAAAATTACGATATCGGGTGGTGAGACATCCAAACAGTAATCCCATTCCACCTATATGTTTGATAGCATGTTTCAATCAATGTCCATCACAACAGCAGTGATCCATTCCTGTAATTCTTGGGGGTACATAAACTTTGTCCTTCACATAACTCCACAAGAGGAAATCACATGAGGTGAAATCAGGAGATCTGGGGGCCCTTGACAACAGATGAACATCACTTGGACCAGTGCACTCTATCCAGCAATGTGGCTATTCTTCATTGAGAAAGTAACAGACATTTCTGCTCCAGTGAGGTGGAGCTCAGTCCTGTTGAAGGATGAAAATTGAGGAGTCAGTAATAAGTTGTGGAAAGTTGTCAAGTTACACAGAAACACACTTTCAAATGTATAGATGGGAATGAAAGGAAATAGATTTCCATATGGATGCAGGCTAGCTATAACTACTAATGCTCAAAGAAACTAATGTTTTCAGGGTCAAACCAGGTAACATGAACTGTGGTACAGCAATCGCAGCTAATAATGTTAGGAATGTGTAGCAATGAACTGGCCATCATTTGTGATAAAAACCAGAAACTTTTGATCACTCACACTTAGAGATAAATGATTAACTGTATGATCTACATGCAATATCTAGCTTGATTCCAAAAAATGTAGCACAGCAATTATGGATAAATCGATTCTGAAGTTTGTATCGAAATCTTTTCACCTTCTTTTCTCATTAGTTACCTTACCTCAATGCTGTAAGTCCATTGTTACCTGTGATATTGATAAAAGTACCAAAGATATTAATATAGCTCTTTCATCATGGGAAGTCTCAGAGGATACATACATGAGGGAGTTTGTCATCTTCATTTGGGTTCCTTTCACTTTTATTTGTTTTATACCCAAACCCAAATTTTATACTTCATTGGTATCTAAAAAACAAATGGATCAAGAATTTTATAAATTTCTCTTCTTCCCCAAAGTATGTGGTCCCACATTCAAAGTAAACCATAAACAAGCAATTACTTGGAATAAAGATTATTTTGGTAGCATGCAAATCATTTAAAATACATGAAAGTTCAAAATACCCTTGCACTCCTTTTAATGTTCAAAATATTTTGTTTAACATGTCATCAATACCAACATTATAATGCTGTGCTACAACTTTGACTTCATTCACTATAAAGATGCAAGTTACTTCCAAATAAAATACCACAACTGTTCACAGCATTCATTCCACAAAAAATCCACAAGTTTTAAATTTTCCCTGCCCAAATTAAATGACAGGAATTCTCCCAAGTTTTCTATTTCCCAAGTTTTAAATCCACTAAGTCAACAAGTCTCAATTCGCCAATATGTCAAACACTTGTTCACACACTTAAAGAAAACTTAGCTCACTGCTGTCTTCCATCTCTCCTACATGACTTTCACATTCCAAAATGGCACTATCATTCATTGTCAGTGAACAAAGAAAAATGACCTGCCACTATACTGTGTTTGAATCTCCTATACAAACTACACCCAACCCCTGATCTCCTATACAGGCTACCACCAGAAGCTAGTTGGTAACTGGATTTTTCCTCTCTGAATTGGGTTCTCTCCTTTTTTTAAGGTCTGACCCCATAATTTTACCCTTCCAAACCATAAAATTTCTAAGAGATTTCTAAAATTCTCTACTACTGCTGTGAGCTGGTGGGTTTGGTGTGGACTGAGGTGCTGAGTTGCCACAGGAGAGGGATAGCTCCACATCCCAGAATGTGGCCTGGGTGTGGGAGTAGGTTCATGTGAAATTCAGTGAGTTATTAGACGTATTTAAATTGTCCAGAAAATTTAGAACAGTGTTTTCTCCATGTGTCCAGATCAGAAAAATGTCATCTATGAACCTAAGCCACAGGAGGGGTTTGAGGGGGACATTCTCCAAAAACATCTGTTCCAGGTGGCCCATGAAGAGATAAGCATAAGAGGGGGCCATGCGAGTACCCATGGCAGTGCCACGGGTTTGGTGGTAGATATTGCCTTCAAAGGAGAAGTAGTTGTTGTTGAGTATCAGCTCAGCCAACGTGGTGAGGAAAGATGTGCAGGGGTTGCTCTTTGGACAGTGCTTATCCAGAAAATGTTCCGTGGCACTAAGGCCATGACAATATGGGATGTGTGTGTACAGTGATGTAACATCAATGGTTACCAGTATGGAGTTGGAAGGAAGTAGTTTGGGCATAGTGGATAGACAGAAAAGGAAGTGTTGTGTGTCCTTGATGTGGGAGGGGAGCTGAGAGACTATAGGTTGTAGGTGCTGGTCCACCAATGCAGAGATTCGTTCTGTAGGAGATCCATAAGATGCAACAATGGGACATCCTGGATTGCCAGGTTTATGGATTTTGGGAAGGAGGTAAAGTGTAGGGGTACGTGGATTTTGAGGAGTAAGAAGAGAGATTGACTGTGGGGTGAGACCTTGGAGGGGCCCATTGAACCGTACATATTCCTGTATTTTTTTGTTGACAGCTGGTTGTCAGAAACTTGATTGCCTGGGGACCAACTCTTCACAGCACCAAGCTTTACTGATCTTTGACCGTTTACTCTGGCCTCGGGGTTTAACACAGTCCCCAACTACTTGAATTACCCCAAGCAGTAAAGGTTTAAAACACTCATATATGAACAGTTCACACTGGGAGGAGCAGACTACAAATAAAGAATCGCCATTTAAGATAAAAGTTCACACAGTATATTGTTCAAAGTAATCAATTATATACAATTCCCGAGTACCAGAGCGTGTACACCTTAAAGGCAATCAGACTTCATCACCGCAAAATAGATTGCAAAGTTCAGACATGCAGCATCATAGAAAACTCAGAGGAGATACCGATATTTAACAATCGTACCGACAAAATTATGAATGATCTCGTTCTTGATGTCGAGGGAATAACTAAACTGCTTATGAATGTAAAAACCAATAAGGCTCCCGGACCAGACGGTATTCCTACAAGATTCTACTCAAGATACGCAAAGGAAATTGCACCATATTTGATGAAATTGTATACCGTCTCTCTGGATCAAGGAAAAATACCAGCCGAATGGAAGACCGCTATCGTAACTCCAGTGTTTAAAAGTGGGAATGTTAATGATCCTCAGAATTATAGGCCGATCTCGTTAACTTCAATATTTTGCAGGATTTTAGAACATATCATCTATTCGAATGTCATGCGGTTCTTGGATGAAGGTGAGCTTTTAAATCCAAATCAACATGGATTCAGAAAAGGCCGATGCTGCGAAACACAACTTGCACTTCTAATTCACGACTTGTGCCGAATTATAGATGAGCAATCCCAGGTTGATTTGGTTCTATTAGACTTTAAAAAAGCTTTCGACACTGTGCCTCACACTAGGTTACTTAGGAAACTTCGCGGTTACGGCATATCTAGACAAATATGCGACTGGGTTGCAGACTTCCTAAAGGGCAGAACACAGTGTGTAGTTCTCGACGGTGAGCGTTCATCACTTACTGAAGTGGGGTCTGGAGTTCCCCAGGGAAGCGCGTTAGGGCCTCTGTTGTTTCTCATATACATCAATGATCTATGAGACATAATAGGGGGAATGAAAAGATTATTTGCCGGTGATGCTATAATTTATCGCGAAATCAAAACCCTGGACGACTGCGCTTTTTTACAAGACGATATTACGAAAATAATTGCGTGGTGTAAAGATTGGCAGTTGGAGTTAAACGCTAAAAAGTGCCAAGTCATGCGTGTAAGTAAAAAGGTGACACCATTTAACTATGAATATACGATTAATGACACTGTCCTTAGAACGGTAGATTCCGCTAAATACCTAGGGGTAACAATTCATAATAATTTGTCGTGGAATGAGCATATTGAGAATGTAATGGGGAAAGCAAATCGTATGCTCCGATTTCTAGGTCGTAATTTAAATCAATGCACTCAGGAAGTTAAATCGATTGTATACAAGTCACTAGTACGTCCTCACTTAGAGTATTGTTGTTCTGTATGGGGTCCCCATCAAAAGGGGTTAATGGAGGCTTTAGAGAAGGTCCAAAGAAGAGCCGCCTGATTCGTGACAGGTATATATAGTTGGAGGGAAAGCGTAAGTGCGATGTTGAAGGAGTTAGGTTGGGAAGACCTGGAACACCGAAGGCGTTGCTCTAGACGGAAGCTAATTGAAAAATTCACGACTGACGTATTTCGGAATGACAGCAAACAAATATTGCTACCAGTAACATTCATATCTCAGAATGACCGCGAAAATAAGATAAGAGAAATCAGGGCCAGAACTGATTCATTTCTGTACTCATTTTTCCCACGAGCGATTAGGGAATGGAATAGAAAGGATTTACCGGGCGAGTAAACTTAAAATCCGACAGGAGTAGCTTTCGATAAAGCACTCCAGCCATCCTGATCTGGGTTTTCCATGGTTTTCCCAGATCACTCCATGCAAATGCGGGGATGGTTCCTCACAATAGCCCATGGGCGCCTCCTGCCATATCCCTTATAACCCTTCCAAACCATAACCCTTCTCGATAGGTGCTATGCACCCTCCGCCACACACTTTTAGTGAATCGCGGAGTAATAATAATAAAAAAAAAAATCACTTGGTCCTTAAAATAATTCCACGTTGCTTCTAACATGATAACTGCCGCCCAACACCCATGTATCTCCCACACTAGACCAACCACGACGATAGACGACCGACAATAGACCATGTGTAGGACTCGCGCTGTCTTAAATAGCCTCCTTGCGACGTCATTCAGATCACTACGCGCCAATCAAATCTCATAATCTAAAATTCTTTTTGCGTCACCTAGATAGCTTTCCTTTGGTATAAAATCTTAGATACTTCCCTTGCCATCAACTTACCAAAATATCCACCCCTTTATATAACTTGTTCATATAGATTTATTTGATGTGACCCCGGAACTATTTTCTCTCCTCGAAGCACGTGGTTCTTTGGCGCGAAACCAACTCATGGTCTTTAACAGTCTTGCTTATAAATGGCCGATATTTTCATATAATTTCGAAATTAAGTAACTTCCCTTGCAGAATTGTGATTTCCAATCTAAGATCACCAGTGTATGCTTGAATTTCATGTCTACAATTTGAAATGTGTCTGATTATTCTATCTAAAGTGGTTATTGATACAAAATTTCCTAAAGTTTCCGACTTTCATAATTTAATTGAAAGTCCCCTAAACAAGTTACGATGTTCAAACCACGTCAGAGTGTAATACTAATTAGTCTGCTTCTAATGGCGTTCTTACAATTTTGCTACCTATAATACTTTTTAAAATAACCGATTATCAAAGATTCCTTTTGTCCTTAGATTGAAACATGTTTTCTGATAATCTAAATTTACATGTTTTTATGTGCAAAACAAGTGATATTCTACTTTTTGTTATCAAAATCCCTTGAAAACCTGTTTGCTGATGATTTCCCCCTAATATAGTTAACAAATTCTAATCGGAAATGATTTCTTGGTTAAACTAACTTACGCAGTCCCACTTGGATAAATGACTGTGGCTACTACCTGAAGCTACTTGCCTATGGAAAACCCAAACTAAAACATCTTTCTACTCTTCTTAACTGAAAGTAAGTTTAGGGGTTATAGGGAGGATGCTAGGCCCCTGACATGGTGTGGGATCTTCAGCGAGGCAGCAGTAAGTGTTACCATTTGATAATTGACGAAGGGCTTCAGCCACATAGTCACTATCATTCATCAGTACTGTGGTTGAGCCCTGGTCCACAGGTAGAATGATAAGGCCTGTGTTAGTCGAAAGTTGTTTTCTGGCACGGGTTTCAACTGGACTGAGATTGCTGGTATTCGTCAAGGACTTCAGAAAACTGGGAGAAGCCAAACTGGTGGATAAAATTTCCTCAAAAATTTGTATGGGGTGGTTCTGGAGAAGAGGAGGTGGGTCAAGTGTAGATAGTGGTTTGAATTTTTGGAGACTGGGTTCCAGGTAGTCTTGGAGCCCAGATTCACTGACATGAGTGGTAAAGTGGTACCACCAGTGGAGTGTTCGGCAGAATGAAAGAGAGTCATGGACAAGGTTGGCATGGTCAAATGTAGGTGTAGGAGAAAAGGTAAGGCCTTTGGAGAGTACGGAGAGTTGGGGTTCAGATAGTGATGAAGAGGACAGGTTCACAACTGACAGTTTAGGTTTGGAAGCATGGCTGGAGTGCAGAGAGTGAGGTGTGGGTTTCAAAGGAGGAGGTTGAGGTATGTTGAGCAGTTGGGCAATGGATGGTTTTGAGGAAATCAAGGGAGGCTGCAGTTTTGATTGGTGGATAAGTGGCTGGCAAGGATGAGACTGTCCCACTGCAAAATGGGACTTCATTAATGTGGACAACTTGTGCAGATGGTTCTGGGCATGCCTACTACTAGAATTCACAGATTGTTGTAGAATCTAATTCATAAGTGGGATTACTTGCGGGGTTAAGAGCAGGAGTATTTTGTGAAGGGATTCCAGGTGTCTGGAATGTAGGTTAGCCAGATTGGTGTACTCTTGCAGCACAAGGTGGGTGAGGGCCAAAGACTGTTTGTAGTGGAAGGCATGTAGGCCTGGGCGAATTTGTGGGGGGCACTCAAATACTGGCTGGCAGTTTGATGGTGAGACCATTAGGAGAAATGTTAAAGAAGAGACATTATTTTAGGAAAAGGATACGAGACTGTACTTTGGCTAACTGGAAGGCATGGTATCTGTAAGAGGATAAGTACTTAACAATACAATAATGTTGGTGGAATCATTTTGAGAGGGGGGGGGGGGGGAGGAAATTGAGAAGTGTTAAAAATTGACTCATGTCTCCAAGAAACAGCAGTTATGTGTTAAAAACATGGCAGACAAGTCCCGTAGGTAGGTATCATAGCAATAGGATAACACTTTCTATACATGAATGGCGACAATGGGTAAACAAACTTAGTGAGGTTATGTACTAGAATTTTGTAATTTATCGCAAAAGGGAACGATAAAATCAATACAAATGTTTGAATGATTGCAAATAATGTGCTTGGCTGATAGTGCGATATGAAATGCGCGCCAACGGAGGTGAGGGCGGTAAATGGATAAAATATTCAGACGAGGCTAGGAATATGTGTTAAAACGAGTTATTAGCCTCCAGTGTAAGACCCTAAAAAATTAATTTCAATACAGGAAAATATTATAAACAGTAGCAGTTATGCATCAAAAACAAGTGGATAAGGTATGTAGGAACATGGAATAAGATGAATTATTAGCATTCAAGTCACGGGAAACAAGTCACTTAAATGGGGAACATGAGCTGCTAAAAATAAATGAGGGATTGACAGACAGCTAAAAAATCAATTTGGATATGAGAATAGATTATAAACAACAGCAGTAACGTGCTCCTATTACTTTCTGGTAGCTATATATATATATATATTGATTTTGGTGTTTTTCATAATTAATCTTTTGAATTTAGTTTTATTGTTTGATATTAATTGCTTTATTAATTATTATCCTTTATCTAGCTTATTTCCAGTTTTCTGATGCAATTGTTTCTTTGTCTTTGCATCAACTGTTCCCATTTCTAATACGTGAAATAATTTCTTTCCAAAAACTCCCCCAGATGAAAAAACTTATATCACGAAGTTCCTCTATTACCCCACAATCTATAACCGATGGTCTGCAGACCTGTAGAGTTTCACAAAGATGATTTAGATGGTCTGCAAACAGGGGCGCCGACTTTTAGAAAACCTCATGGATGCCCATGCTCATAAGATGACTCATTTTTTAAGAAAGAACTAGCAGAGTGTGTGAATCAATTTTGATGGTACTTTCACTGGCGTATTGCTTGTTGATTTGGCAAGGAGTTAAATATGCTACATTTTATCCTGAAAATATTTAGTGTTTCGAGTAAATTAAATAAAAACCTTCAAAATTATTGACAAACATAATGATATTGCAGGCATTAACTAGTCTTACATAGCAGTGACTATCAAATATAAATCAGTCCATTAGATTTTAAGTTAAAAGTTAACAGACAGGCAGAGTAGGAATGAAAGATTTTGCATTTTCTAATTTCTGTTCCATTCTGAAACATACGAAGCTTAATTAAAATGGGTTTAGCCTATTTGACATCATTAACAAACTTACAGATTTTCAAGTTTATTATCATAATAAACAGATAACTAAATATTTGTATGCTTGTAATTGAAATCAGAATGTTACTACTGCATTTGATTTGTGTCCACAAGGATCTCTATCATGAGCAAAATCATGGGTACAATTAGTTATTAATATACAGATACAAGGGAGAAGGAAAAAAATACGATAAATAATGCTAGATTTAACAATAAATAATGGGTGCCTATCATAATTATATAGATCTAAAAATAAAACCATTACATTAGCAGTAACTTAATTTTTACTAGCTCCAAATATTTATTCTTACATGCTAAATGTACACAGTTTTACTATGAAGTGTTAATAAACCTTTCTAAGAAGTAACATTTTATACAATTTCATCAATTTCTTAAATGCAAATGTATTTCATATGTACAGTGGTACCTCGACATACGAGTTTTATTCGTTCCATAACCTTGCTCATATGTCAGATTGCTCATATCTCAAAAGCAATTTTCCCCATTGAATTGCCATTAATCCATTCAAGCTCCCAAAAAACCACCTCCGTTGTTTTTGTTAAGTGTTTTTTGGATAAGAAAAATGTACGTATTTACAAGAATAAACATTTATTTATAAATAACAAATGCATATTCTATAAAAACATAATAAAAGAAAAAGTGAAGTGCTTATGGAAGCACTTAATTTTTGTCACCCTTTGCTCATTTTCACCTGCAGATCATTTTAAAAATCTGTCCAAGGAGGTTTGTTTCTTCCTCCCTTTCAGGATATTGCGGAAATGAGTTAGGCAAGCTTCGTTGAACAACTCTGATGCATGACCAGTTGCAACTTTTTTGGGGTGATTTTTATCCACGAACTCTACAACTTTCTCCCACATTCCCAAGATCTCCTTTATATCTCTTGTAGAAATATCCTCCTCCATCTCTGGCTCATCTTCAAAACTAATTTTTCGTTGAACCACCATATGCTGCTGCATTGTCCTCCATTGTAAGCTCCTGAGATTGTTCCTCGACGAGTTTGTTCACATCTCTCTCATCCACTTCCAGACCCGTGGATTTTCCCAGAGAAACAATCTCCTCTACCACTTACACTTCAGGTTCCAATCCTTCGAAGGCCCTTTCAGCTACAGTCTCAGGCCACAGCTTCTTCCATGCAAAGGTTAAGGTCCTCGTTATAACACCCAGTCAGGCCTGATCAATACATCTTAGGCATATCACGATGTTAAAGTGGTCCTTCCAGAACTCTTGAAGGGTAAGGTTTGTATTCTCCATCACCTCAAAGCAGCACCAAAAAATGCGTTTGGTGTACAACTTCTTAAAATTAGAAATCACCTGCTGATCCATGGGCTGCAGGATAGGAGTGGTGTTGGGTGGTAGGTAGAGAACCTTTATAAACTTGAACTCTTCGAGTAAATCATCTTTGAGATTTGGTGGGAGAGCAGGGGCATTGTCGAGGACGAGAAGGGCTTGCTTGGGTAGGTTGTTTTCCTGTAGATATTTTTTAACAGAAGGGCCAAACACCAGGCTTATCCACTGCACAAAGAATTTACTAGTGACCCACACCTTCGGATTTGCCCTCCACATAACTTGCAGTTTTTCTTTTAAAATCTTAAGTGACTTAAATAATCTGGGATTTTCCGAATGGTATACTAGCAGAGGCTTGATCTTGCAGTCGCCACTCGCATTGGCACGAAGTGCTAGAGTTAATTTATCCTTCATGGGATTGTGACCTGGCATCGTCTTCTCCTTTGCCATTATGTAAGTCCTTTTCGGCATCCTTTTTCAGAAAAGCCCTGTATCGTCACAGTTGAAGACTAGCTGGGGGATGTATCCTTTGGCTTCTATCAGTTCAGAAAACGTTTTGATGTAAACCTCGGCTGCCTTCTCATCCGAACTTGCTGCCTCACCATGCCTGACGACGGAGTGAATGCCGGTCCTTTTCCTAAAGTTGTCAAACGAGTCCCGACTGGCTTTAAACGAGTCTTCCGATTCCTTGTTTGTGGAAGTGTGTGGGATCTGCTTCAGCAAATCACCATAAATCGCTCATGCCTTCCCACATATGATGCTTTGTGTTAAGGTTCCTCCTTGAAGCTGCTTCTCTGTCACCCACACCATCAGTAGTTTCTCCATATTTTCATGGAGAGAGGTCTGGAGCTTAGAAATTATTGTAACGCCCTTAACTGGTGCTATACCCTTTATAAACTCCTTCTATTTAAGCACAGTACATATCATTGATTTGCTACGCCCGTACATCCTCGCCAAGTCAATTACTCGCACACCTTGCTCATGTTTTTCTATAACTTCACGCTTTAATTCAATAGACATCATCTTCTTCTGCGGACCCATGGTTATAAAAATAAATGTGATAATGTTTTGTAAATGTAGAAACAGCAAAAAACACTAATCCAACTTATCAAAAATGCTTCAAAAACGAGCAGAAGAAGTACACAAACTGAGGTCTAGTCGAGCCAGGGCAAAAACTGTGAGAATGCCGCCCCTTGGAACATTATTTGGCACCCCTATTGTTGCCTGCCCGAATGCAAGTGTTGCTGGCCTGATTTTCAGTAAAACCGCATTGTTGTTGCCACCCAGTGTAGCAGCAGAGCTAAAAAAAAAAAAGGTCAGCTTGACTTAAATTGCCACCCTTATTCCTCGTATCTCAAATCTCTTGCTTGCATCTCAAAGCAAAATATCACTCGTTCGGCAGCTCGTATCTCAAAACACTCGTATATCAAGGCACTCGTATCTCGAGGTACCACTGTATATATATATCAGTGATTTCTTAAAGATCCAAATCATCCACTCTTACTCAATTCACATGCACTACCATGTGGTCATTCAATCTTTACTGAGTCATAGTACTCCTCAAATAAGTTTTTGTTCTTTGCAATACTCAAAATGACCATTCTGAGATGCAGGCTGATACTGGAATACTTAAAAAAGATTTTTAACAATTTGATGACTTCATGTATTATATCTTTGGTAGATTCAAAATGGCAAATTATATACATATAAACAAGGTTTTCACATTTTTCAGTCTGATATATTTTGTTCAAGCAATATCTGAAAGCATATTATGATGAAGAACCAAACAATCCACATCAAAGTCATCTCCTAGAACTCTTTCACATAACTGCTGCTTGTATCAGTTTTCTAAGTAAAAAATAGATCCTTGATACTCAAATGTAGGAAAATTGGTGTGGTTCACATGATGAATCATCTATCTTTTTACATATCCTACTTATTTTTGGAGTTATTAATGTTGATTTGTTGAACATCAAAGATAGGAGCTAGGTCAAAAGTCAATTTCCAAAGGCTTTGAATTTTTTTGAGATTTCTTTGGGATGATATAATGTGCTTGACAGACTTAATCTACAGCTTTTTGAAAATGCAAAGAAATCCTCTGTTGCATTTGGAACTTCAAAACGACCGAGATTTTCTGTCAGAAAATTGATTGTTAAAAGATATTCAAAAGGCCGAAGTCTTTAATAGCCATTTTTATTTTTTTATGCTGACATCATGCTTCTAAATTTTTGTGTTGTTCAGAAAACAAATCTGTACACTATAATTGTTTAGAATAATTTTCATGGAAGATATTCAACAACACTATCTTTATGGACAAATCAGCCACAGAGAAAGGTTTTGAACATTGCCGGCTGCCTGTAGTGATTAAAAACAAGCTTGGAATTTTGGTGAACTACTTACAAATACAATAAACTTTTTTACTAATAGTAAAAATTCTCTTAGTACGTGTACTTCTTTCATTGTGTCAGGTTAACAAGTGAGTAATGCAATACACATGAATTTCCCATGCTTCGATAGCTTTAACCAATGACTGATGGCCAGGATGCACTTAAAAGTACTGCCTGTATATAGACCTGTATCTGTCTTGATATTTATGCCAAATTTTCTTATTACGTCATGGAAAATTTCAAACAAATTTTGTCAGATGTTATTGATACCATTTTACAGGGGTCAATAAAAGATTCATGTATATCACACTTTCAATACATTCAACCAATATCAGAATACAACATGTTCATTATTGGAAATAATACTGTTTTTATCAACTGTAACTATGTAACAGTCCACATTTTGTACTATTTTGATTGTTTTATGCTGTACTTCCTCACTCAAAATTGTACACAGTTTATTAGTGACATAGTGGGACAAATCGGGAATAACCTGTGATCGCAGCTTCAACAATAGAATGTAATTTCAATGTTTCTCCTCATAGTCCCTTATAGCTAGGCCTCTGGTCAATAAAAAATGAAAAATTTGAATCATTTTTATGAAGGTGGTTCTAATTGTTTTCATGTCTGGTAGTTTACTGTTTGACAACATGCAGTGCATATTGGCACATTCTAAATTGGCTTTATGCAATACACAAAAACAGTGAACATCAGACTATTCATGTTTTTTAAATATTTTTGAGATGATGATGATAAAACAACTTGAGTGAATACCTTAATATACTTATCATCTACTGATGATTTTTTGGTGCAGAAATCTTCATTATTTAATAATCATGGAGAAAGTGTCTGCAACTTTCTTTGAAAAATGTGCCTTTTCTTCCTTTCAATTGAATTTACAGAAATAACATCTTCTGCTTGGATTTATTGAGCTGCAATAAGCTAGTGGAAGGATCTTCTGTTTTGGGCCTCTTACTATTTTGTAGGAAGAATTTATCCACCAAAACTAATAATTTTGCTCTCAAAGCTCATACTTTATTTACCAGCTCGACTAAGAATGAGTGAGACATCTGAAACAGACCTGCAAGCTGTGGTAATGAAAGCACCTGCAGCACAGTGGAGAGGTGAAGCATAACAGATTTCGGGCTTAAGTTATTTCGCGGCACTACTGGGTGAGTTACTTGGCTTGCTCGTGTACGTGCTTTTCACCAATCAAACCTACACTTACCAGGCAATTAGATAGTGTTAGGTATGATCTAACATAGTGTTCATATTCTCCTTGGGCATGATGTGCATTCGCTCACACTCACATCAAAAGCGAAGGCGATTGCGTCAGGACTTCTTGTCTCGTCACGTCGCAGTGCTCCACACCCACTATTTACCTCTCATCGGTGCTGAAGCACCCACAGACTGAGTATCTCTTTCTGCAGGCATATATAATATTATAAATTTAGACAAACTTGTTTAAAAGTCCCTAATATTCCAATGATTGAGCACAAATCTAGCGTATCCAGTATGTGGATAGGACAGCATAATTCCTACAACAGTCTACTTATTTTCAATTGGCAACAAAAAGAGTGTGACTTGTCAAAGAATTAAGTGAATTTTTGTGGGTCTTGGTAAGTTGAAGGGATCACAATATGTGGTAGGGTTCAGAACATACGAGTGGTGAAGTAAATAAAAAGTAAGGTAAGGTTTTATTTTATTTTGAATTGGCTTGGTGCTATAGTATAACATCTAGTCTATTGTTTAATTTACCAGATGACCTGTGCAAAAATTTTGCAAATAAAATACTTTGACTAGTGAGGTTGAATGTTTGTAATATATTGAAAAGTAGGACTGCACTTTTGTAGCAAATATTAATTTGTTTAGTGTAATAGGTATGCATCAAAATAATTTCATCATATTATGAAACAATTAGGAAAATTTAAAACACACTGTATGTAGGACAAACTGTCACTCACCTTACCACAATACAACCAACCTGAAGAAAATGCACACAGCATGAAATGTGTTGCTGTGCGAATAAAATGTATACATTGGAATTGTATAGCACAATAAAATGTTTCCGTAACAGAAAAAAAAATCTTAAAAGCTACTTATTGCATAAAAAACAGGCATCTCTGTGATATCTGCTGCTGCAATCTATGGACTTGGCTCCGAACTGTCTTATGATCACTTTCAGTATCAAATTCTGAAAAATTCTTTCTTCATTTATGATTTTACCTAATTGGAGACCTTAATCTTTAAAATGATATGCCATTTATCTATTTCAGTTAGGTATCAAAGTACATAAATGGCTTGTAATAAATAAAAACATGTTCTAGATATTATTGATACTTTAGCCCTTTAAGGGTTGAATTCCAAAAAATTCCTTTTATGAAATATATTGTGACAAAATCGGACATCTTGGGCTTTAAAAAGGTACCCCATCTAACGATTTCGGTTAGGCATCAAGTGAGGTAAAAAAATTAAGTTTTAGAAATAATGATATTTTTGCCCTTTTAGGGTTGAATTTGGAAAAAATTCTTCTTAAAATATGATGTGACCACAGCAGATACTTAAAACGATACCTCATTTATCCATTTTGGTTAGGTATCAAGGGAGATAAATGGATCATGACACAAAAAGGTGTTGTAGAAATACGAATACTTTTGAACTTTAAAGGTCAAATTTTGAAAAATTACTTTATTAAAATATGGTGTCATGGAACTGAAGACCTTACACAGACCTCAGTCTTTAAAAAGATACCTAGTTCACCAATTTTGTTTAATTATCAAGCAGGGTAGATTAAAACAGCGCGGGCACCCGGATACTTAGGCAGGGCCCCACTATAGAAGGTGTGGGGCCTCTTAGAAGACATGGGGCCCGTAGCATTTGCTAATTCCTGCTATGTGGCTAATCTGGTACTGTTATCAAGAGAGATAAATGACTCAAGACACAAAAAACACATTTTAGAAATACTGATATGTTTGCCCTTTAAGGATTAAATTCATAAAAAAATCCATTCTTAAAACATGATGTGACCACAGCGGAAACCTTAATCATTAGAATGAAACCTTATTTATCCATTTTGGTTATATAATAATGGAGATAAATTGCTCATTACACAAACTGCATTGAAGAACCATTGATATTTTTTCCCTTGAAGGGTTGAATTCCCAAAAATTTCTTTCTTAATGTATGATGTCACCAATCATAGATATTAATCTTTAGAATGATACTTGATTAAACGATTTCAGTTAGATATCTAGGGAGATAAATGACTTGTAACACAAAAAACAGCATTTTAGAAATATTGAATATTTTGCCCTTTAAGGGTCGAATTCCAAAAAAATCCTTTCTTAAAATATGTGACCAAAGTGGAGACCATAAGCTATACAATTGATTCCGGTTAAGTATGAGGGGAGATAATGGCTTGTGAAAAGAAAAAAAAAAGGAAAAAAAAACACCTTACAGAAATAATATATAGCTACTAGATGACCTGTGCAAAAGTTTGGTGAAGAAAATAAATGAATAACAAGGTTTATGGTTTGTAATAGAATTAAAGAAGAACCACCTCATTTGTAGCAATTCTTTATTTGTTTAGCTATTTAAGAAAATATAATGTCTTAAGAAATAATTAGAAAAAACTTTTGGATACATAAAACATATGTATAATTTACAACATTTAGCTAAAAATAATTAATATTACAATATACCTGATAATTGCATTACAAAGTATGTATATTTAAAATGGAAGTTACAAAATATGTGTATTACAAAACCTCTTTGAACACAATGTTTGAAATTAAAATATGATCATCAGTTAACTTTTGATTAAATGTTTTTCCAACACATTCTTAATTGGAATTTCAGCACAAATTAATGAGTCAACATCTTCACTTGAACGTATTTTATCAACGTCTAGAAGTATGAGGAGAATGTTGGAATGAGGTAGACCTCTTTTCTGAAATTCAGCGACACTAACATGTGATATAACAACCCCAAAACATGCTTCTTTAGAAGATCATCCATTAGTGATTTTAGTTTCAAATGAAACAGTAATGTAAGCAAGTCTGGTCTGTGTTCAGTCTGTTCATACAATTTCAATTGAGAGGTGATTTTAATCCATTTTGGGTTGCAGATAAATTTGAGAAAAATGTCAGGTTTCACAAAGCGAGCAACTATAGTCATTGCATCTTGATAATTTTGTAGCGTATTCCTGGGACTCTCAATAAATGTTGATGGAAGAATAACAGGAATTACTCTAGCAGCACCTCTTTTTTGAGTTTCACTGTGAAGGAAATCCATTAAACCTTTGTAACTTTCTGCTCCAAGTGCTTT
The DNA here is from genome assembly GCA_031002005.1 of Vandiemenella viatica. Taxonomy (NCBI): domain Eukaryota; kingdom Metazoa; phylum Arthropoda; class Insecta; order Orthoptera; family Morabidae; genus Vandiemenella; species Vandiemenella viatica. The sequence continues at coordinate 263,827,418 of JARYHS010013630.1, forward strand.
CTGATGTGACCTGATGTATGCTATCCTGGATCCCTCTACTTTGACCTACCTGTCAACAATATATTGTTGAAATAATTTACCCAACGTATGAGGAATTTTGAAAACATCTATAATTGCCAACCAGTAACAATAGTACAGCAACTGTGTAGTGACAGTTTCTACTGTAGTTGCAAGGATATTGACATGAGGCATACCTGGCTTCCATCTTGCACCGCTATATGGAAAAAAACAATGGGTAACACATTGGATCAGAATGTGGAAATTTAGTAAGTGTACCAGTTGATTTAGAATGAAGAACAAAATCAAATGTGTCTGATGGTGTTCCATCCTGACAGAAGAATACATTTGCTACTTCACTTACTGTAGGTGCATTGTACCTACCTGGTTGGAATTCATTTTCAATAGTGAATTACAATTGCATGTCACAAGCATCCTGAGATACATCTTTTACAGATTTGAACAATTGAGCATATGGATTATGTGCAACTTATCCATTAAATCATTACAACACTGCCTATTGGCTACATGATCAACACAGCACTACAATGCAGTATCATAATCTATAGTAAACAGCCCAGCATAAGTAGGTGTTATTCCTGCAGGAGGATACAAACTTCCAACCAAGTGATACACTTGTCCATATAATTTAATGCAAAATGGGCCTGGGTTAAGAATTTGGACAGATTCTACCTGAACTGAATGAAATGCAAGTGCATTATTAAATTGACGTACATTTTGTAGGTAGTTTTTTTTGTCAACTTAACATTTTTCTCAATGAGTGTTTGTAACTCCTCGTAAACAGTAATAGGATTTAATCTTACCTTTCCCTTGTGACAACACAAGGAAGCGGAACTGTCACTGACTTCAGCAGAATACAATTTTCCTGAATAAAAGGCATACAACTTATGCATATCTCTAACATTGTGTATTTGCACATCATCTTCTTGGGGGGGGGGGGGGGCTGCACAGCAATATCTTTTAGGAAGTTTTTCTTGTGATCTTCTCAGCTCTCACGGAGTTGCAGTAAATACATTTTTGGTAACAGATTCCTATGTTGGTCTACCAGATGCTGTCTTTGAGCAGCCTGTTGTTGTGTGTGCCTGCGCCTGAACTGAGTCTCTCTCTCACTCATGCAAGTCGCTGGTCCATCTGTTCAGCAGCAGCTTGCCTTCTTCTATCTTCAGTTTGAGGGCCCACAGAATTTCTCTTGGCTATCCTTGAAATGGGCAAGTGGATGTCCACCTTTTAGTATAAACAGTTGCAAGTGCATTAAATTCACAGACATTTTATTCGTAGCTCTTCGCAAACAGTAAAAAGATTAATGCAGACTTACATTTTCCTCCGTTGGTATACCAAATGTTGTCCTTGAGCAGCCTGTTGTATATGCCTATGCCTATGCCTACGCTGACTCTCTCTCACTCGTGCAAGTCACTGTTCACTGTGTTCAGCAGATTGATTCCGTGTAGCGGCTTCCTTTCCTTACACTCAGTCCGAAGGCACACAGTTCTTCTGTTGGGCAAAGTAGAAATGTGCAGTAATCTTTCCGTTGTACCAGCATATAGAAATCAAGCTATCACTAATCTTAACAGAATACTATTATGCTGAACAAAACACAAATAGCATATCCATACTTCTGTAATATGTGGTGCTGCGATCATGGCATATGAGAAAATTTCAAGACTAACATGTTTACACAGGAATTGTATATCAAAACAAAAATGTTTCTGTAGCAGAAAGAAATATCCCAAAAGCTACTTAATTTGCAAAAACATTTTAATGATTTATTGACATTTCTGTGATATGTAGTGCTGTTCTCTATCTGTGAAACACTCTGTCTTTGTCACATCCAGTGAAGCAATTTATTAATATTTCTGTAATATGAGCTGCTGCTATCTAGTGACTTGAGTCTGAACTGTTTGATAAGCATTTGATACTCATCACTTTTGCCTGTTAAGGTTCAGGAGCCAAAAAATTTCCTTCTTAAAATGGAATGTGTGTTGTAAAAATATTGCACTTTAAAGGACGAATTTAGAAAAATTCATGTTTAAAAGTATGATGTGACCAAGTGGGAGCCTTAAGTCTTTAAAATGACCTCATTTATCCATTTTGGTTAGGTATCAAGGGAGATAAATGGCTTATGACCAGAAAATGCGTTATAGAAATATTAATACTTTTGCCCTTTAAGGGTCAAATTTTGGAAAATTCCTTTCTTCAAATATGGTGTAATGGAACCAACGAACTTACAAACACCTCAGCCATTAAAATAATACCTCGTTTATCAATTTAGTTTAATTATAAATGACTCAAGAGACAAAAACTTCATTTTATAAATACTGATATTTTTGCCCTTTAAGGATTAAATTCAGAAAAAATCCATTCTTAAAACATGATGCGACCATAATATTTGGAATTATACCTCATTTATCTATTTCGGTTATATGCTAATGGAGATAAATGTCTGGTGACACAAAAATGTGTTGAAGAACCATTGATACTTTTCCCCTTTAAGGGTTGAATTCCCAAAAATGTCTTTGTTAATATATGATGTCACCAAAGCGGAGACATTACTCTTACAATCCTACTTTATTTATCGATTTCGATTAAATATCCAGGGAGATAAATGGCCCGAGACACAAAAAATTCATTTTAGCCCTTTAAGAGTGGAATTACGAAAAATTCCTTTCTTAAAATATAATGTGACCACAGTAGAGACCTTAATATTTCATATGATACCTCATTTGTCTATATCGTTTAGATATGAAGGTAGATCTAATTGTTGCAACAGCTGCCTCTATCCTGTTTTTTAAGGTCGGGTACGTTAACTGGTGGTGAAGGCACATACACATGATCCTTTATGAACCCCCACAGGCAGAAATCACATGGCGTCAGATCAGGAGAGCATGGAGGCCATGCGAGACAAGCTCTGTCTTTGGGCCCTTCACAGCCAATCCAGCGGTCGGGTACAGTGACATTCAACAAGTCGCATATGTCGTTATGCCAGTGAGGTGGTGCACCATCTTTCTGCCAAATGAAGTTATGTGGTTCATCTTCTACTAACTGGGGAAATAGCCATAGTTGTAGATCATCAAGGTATGAAGTTCCAGTTACAGTTGTTTCTCCAAAGAAAAAAGGCCCATAAACTTTCCGCCGAGACATGGCGCAAAAAACATTCAGTTTAGGAGAGTCTCGGTGCAAGTGCACCATCTCGTGAGGATTTTCTGAGCCCCAGATGCACACATTATGAGTGTTCACATGTCCACTAAGGTGAAATGTCGATTCATCACTGAAAACAACATTATCCAGAAAATCTTCATCGTCTTGCAACAACATTTCATGTGCAAATTTGGCACATAAACTGTGATATGTAGGCTTTATAGCCTGTAACGACTGCAAATGATAAGGACATAGTTGTAAGCGTTTCCGTAAAACTTTCCAAACAGTCATCACCGAAATCCTAATTCACGACTAGCCTTCCGAACTGATTTCTTCGGGCTACGCATGAAAGATTTTCTCAGTCGCTCAACACACTCTTCACTAACCCTTGGTCATCCCATACTCTTTCCTTTGCAAAGGCAGCTGGTATTTTCAAACTGATAATACCATCTATGGATGTTATTATCACTTGGAGGATCACATATGAACTTAATTCTGAACGCACGTTCCACAGTAACTTCAGATTCCGTCTTTGCAAACTGCAGAACACAAAAAGCTTTCTGTTCACTAGTAACCATTTTTTGCTAATAGCACTTTCTGACGTATGATGGAGGAAACATGGCATGAAAATACGCACAGGTACCAACAAAGAACTGTTTGAGTTGTTCTTTCATTTCATGCATTAATTATAATTTTACGTTTTATGTAATAAATACTACAAAGCATTAAAACCCCGATATTCATTTAGGTACACCCTTTTACAGTTTTTGTTATTAATATGATTCATAATGTATTTTTATATAAAACTTCTCTTAGCTGAGGTCTATGAAATAAAAATAACAATAACTATTGCCTGCAACTAAACCTCTCACTTCTTTGGAATACAGTTATACCTTCTGTAAAGTACTCCTACATTTAAAGACTCAACATTCATAATTATCTGAGATTTATGAATATTCTCTAAGCTTCCAAACATTCTCTTTGTGCCTAATTTCCTCTGACAATGCTATAATATCTAGATCTAGTACATGCTCAGCATTACTATTTTTATTACATATATAAATTTATATGTTTATTTTTGAGTCAGCTTCACTTATTTCTTTGATATCGACAACTACTACCATTTTGTGTTATTACATCAACAAAATTTGTTCAGAGAATTCTACTATAAAGTTTATTTAAAATCACTTTCTTATGCTTTTAAAGGGTTAAGTAGAGGTAGAGGGTGATTTTAGGTTGTAACAACTTGTAAACATTACCAATATATAGGATTCTGCCTATTTGTTAATAGAAAATTTTGCATTCATTTTCTGAGGTACTTTAGGTCCCAAGAAGCATAACGAAATATGTAACATATCACATACAAAATTTTACTGAAGAAATATAGGACTTTGAAAGTTGAAGCTAACATGTCTGGAAAAGTCGTGATAAACACTTCAAAAATTCCTGAAGTCACATTTTTAAAGATAGGAGAATGATTCATAGCTTAAAAGATGTGTAAATTTTTATCACACATTATGTAAAAGTTTGAGAAGGATAGCTAAAATTTAGGTGTTGTTTTTGGAAGATTTAATGGAAAACGTGCTTGATAGTTGAATATCTAAGTAGGAGAACGTGATGATATTCAGAGAGGAGACTGTAATCAAATGAAAGGAGAATTTTTCCTGAATAAAATACACAAGTTTCATCAAAATTCATGCAGTACTTTGGCTGGAATCTGAAAAAGTAATTTGATGACAAATTCAATTAAATGATGGTTTCCAGGCGCTGTATTGTAAAAACTAAATTGGGAGGAAAAATAACCAAATTTTGAAACAATAGGAAAATGATTAAAGAGCAATCATTGCAGTTGAATGGTATCACTACCTTATAGAAAATTTAACATAGAATCATTTGGAACAAATTTTAAACCTATAACTTTGATATTTTCAGAGATAGAGATTTTTTAGTATTTTACACGTAGTTAAACATTTAAAGAATAGCCAGTTTTTACACCATAAGATAAAGGATGAGGAACAAATCATTTTAAAACCAGTTTCAGCTCGATAGCTTAAAAATTTTGAATGTAAGAGAGATTTCAAAGTAATCCACTTTAACAATTTTTTATGGTTAAACTATTGAAGATATAAAATTTTTGAGTAGGATTGATTTTTAACATTTAAATCTGTAACTTCACACCATAAAAATAACAAGTCGATTGGGAGAAAAATTATTTCAAAAAGATCCGGGTATTTCATGAGAACCTGGAAATTTCTGGATTCCCAGACCACAGCTATAAAAGACTTTCCTGAAGACAGTGTGGGGGTCAGATGTTGCCGATCAATTGAAGCAGTAGCCATGTAGGGCTTATGGCTGGTTTTGGTGAGACATGTAGGAATGGAGCAGCAAGCAATACAGGAAATGTTATGTTTCAGCAAGCATCTTAAAAATTTTTTAAAGTGTTCGTGCTGTAGTAGTGCCACTCTCATGTAGCTGATTTCAGTTCATAGGTTATGGGAGTTAATTGTGCTTGGTTTCACTGATCTAAACCTGCAATCAATTATTTGGTGAAGAAGATTCTATTCCTGTAGATTTTTCAACGAACTTTGTAAATTTTTCTGAAGAATACAGTGTCGTTAAATTTATTATGAGGCTATAGTGACTTTATTTTGAACCACCTACCTTTGATGGTGACTACTAGACAGAAGTGACAACCATGCTCCTTAGGCTACATCAATGATTAGTGATCAGTACTTAATAGTTATCTACAAACCCCTGGTAATGTTTTTTCATGACAGTGAGTTTTGTGTGTTTCCTTCAATATGTGCAGTTCTCCACAGTGGTGCAATTTTTTTGTTTACCCTTTTCATATTTTTCCTTTTATTTTGAATTTATCTGGAAAAGTAAAGACGGATTCCTAAATTATTTGGAAATGAGTTTACCAAGAGATTTATTTCAAACAAAATATACTAATAATATATTTTTTTTCTTTTAGAAATTTTTTTCCACCAAATACAGCAATCATCAAACAAGGAGAAAAGGGTGACGCCTTCTACATCATCAGTGGTGGCTCCGTACAGTGCACCAAGAAACTTCGTAAGGCTTATTATTTTATTGATTAAATTAATTTACTTTAACTGCAATGGAGAATGTGCTTCACTGGTAATATCCTTACACCTTTACTTTATGATTTCATTTTTTTAATAATCTTAGATATTTCAGTGCAATTTCAGCATCTATCTACTCATGTAATTTATTAATTTTAATTTTTAACTGTTTTGGTATTTATCTTAAATTTCTCAGCCTGTCCAGTAGAAATTTATTCCAGTCCCTGATTACCGGACATATATATATATATATATATAAAAATTCACGATGCCTGAAATCAATTTCTAGCTCATAATCTCTTCCTTCCATATTCTGATCCCAATTGTGTCACCAATAACAACACTATCATATTCACCAATATGCATTCAAAGCAATCTCTTTATCTACCTTCTGTCTCATAATAACTCCCAGCTCAGCCCCATTATCATATCAGTTACAGATAGGGTACTATTTTCTGTATAAATAATACATGGAATTATGAAAAACTAACTGAACTACTCATATATTTGACATCCAAAGAGTGAGCTCCATACTACACAACCACATTCAAACAATGGTCTGATCAAAGATTCACATACAAGGTTCCTCAGTTCCCTGGTATGACCCTCATAGCATTTTATAAAATGATTTTGAAACCACTTCCTAAAACCTGCCAAACAGGACCTGCCCAATTCAGTTTACATTTGAAGCAGATCCTTTGGAAATTATAAAGGAACTAAGTAGGCTATTAATGCATGAAGGAGCTGGTGTAGATAATGTCACTACCAATATTTTAATCGATCAAATGCATTATGCAATTTGAGGGAATGCAGTAAGTTAATTTTTTAACATCATAGCTTGTTACATCGAAGTTGATATAAAAGTTGTTTTTAACCTACAAATCGGTTCGGTATTATGTGATGCAGCAGAGCCAAAATTCAAACACTGAACATCACTAACATTCACAAAGATAGAGAAAAATAAAATAAGCATATTGATATACCGTAAGAGTTGTATAGAGAGAAAAATTTATTTAGGGCCATAATTTAATTCAGAAGTTTTACATCCCATGAGGTTCAACAATCAGTTGAGTGACTTCATTAATCAGACAAACCTCACCTGTGAACAATAGATTTCAGACACAACCATTGAATGACCTTAATTTAAATAAATAAAATAAATCAGGCTATTCAATGTATTATTGTTAGGACATAAATAGACTTTACAACAAAATTTTGAGTTTGTTCATGAATTTGAAATATAAGAGATATTGATATTCAAAACTATTTGATTTTGAAAGAAAAATAGTAATCAAATGGAATTTAGGCGAATATAAAGCAATAATTTGTTAACAAAATAAACAGATAATGAAATTTAATTAGTGAAAAAGGTGAATTTCAGATATTGCATAACAAAGTTACTTAACATTATTGTAAACTAAAAATAGTTCTAAGAGGGGATGGCTATCAACAGAAGGAACACAAAATTTCTGCCAGGAACATGAAAACTTCATTTAATTATATGTTTAAATGAGAACGACATGAAATGTTGAGGTATAAAATAACACACATAGAGGGGTGTAACTACAATGCAGTTTTACATTTTGTCATATTACGTGCAAAAAGAATAATAGCTCAAGGTATAAATAGTATGCTACATCAAAAGAAACAGAAAATTGTTTGTTATTTATAACTTTATGCCACATTAAGTATTTTAGGAATTAGAGAAAAATAAAAGAAATTTATAAGCCTCCAGCAATTAATAATGGCAAAACTAAAAAGATTTCTGGAAAAATTTTCATATGCTGCTATTCCAGAAATAATTAAGTCTACCAAATGTCAAACTTTCGAAAAGATTTGTTAAGATTTCAGTGACATGGAGAAATGAAGAACATTTAAAATTTATGGGAAGTGGTGGATTGCAAAGTGAAATCCAGACTAACAAAAAGTTGATTATGAATAGAATTTAGCACAAGTCAATAAAAGGTGAAGCCAGAGCTGTCTTGGGCTCAATCAGTAAACAGACTTTTAGTGTGTGGACTGAACCTGCACCAAACGATGTAATGAACCGTGGAACTGAGAACTTCTCAGAGACGCAATATTAGATTATAGAAAATTTTTGGGAATGAATGAAACTTAGAAGAATTTTGGAATTGAATAATTATTTCAAGTTCACTCAGTGGGGTTGCAATGTGATTTACATACGTGAATGAATGCTGTAATTTTGGTGTATATTTGTTCAAAGAATAACTTTAAATCTTCATGTAGATAGAGTCTGATTAACTTGTATATTCAGAAATGTATTAATTTTCCTGTTGCTTCAACATTTTGTAAAAATAAATTCATTCACAATTGGTTTCTCATTTTCTCTCTACAACCGTAGAGCGTGTTCTCACTGGGGTTCTTGCAGTAAAAGATGTTTCATTCTAAGTATTACAAGGATTCTAGTAACTGTTTAGAGGCATGAATTATGCTGACATAATTTTGAAGTATCAGAGGAGAAAATACAATATGATCATAGCTAATGAAAAACATCTTTCAAACCCAAAGATGAGTTTTCTCATCACAACATGTTGAAGATAGTGTAGGCTATTCTGGCATTCTGGCATTGCTCACCAAATATAAGCTACCAATTATCCTGGTCAGCCAAGTGTTAGCTAAAATCTCTGCTAGTAGATTACGACATGTTATTTAGACGATAAGGGCACAAATTCCCCTCTTTCAACACATGTAAGCTGTTAGCTCGCTGGGCCATAGCTAGAGTTGAATTTAAGGTAGGGCAACAGTGGTTACGGGATAAAATTTTACTTCATCTCATTTGGTGAATGTATTTTTTCCATTCTTGTGATTGTGGGTGATTGAGGTAGCTTAATTGTTCGGAGGGATGATAGATAGATAAGAGCAAAATGTTCATTTATTCAGGTTCATATTATTCCCCCAAACATATTATATTCAATACAATAATAAAAATTCCTTCCATAAAACAGCTGAATTATTCAATTTGCCAACTATTATTAAAAATGCAAAGGGTCTCATTCAAATCAACTGACATTTCAAGGATAGAAATACCTCAAAAAGGAAAAGAATAAAATGACTTAAATATCTACTACTTATGCACTATACAAAAACTACTTAAAAAAACTAAAGAAAGGTGGTGCCTATGTGGCAAGGTTTCAAGAACTCTGGTTGCATTTGTAATTGAATTGCTAATGACATTTTCTGTGTGAGTAATGAGCCAGCTCTTTTGTCATTGAGAGCATTGACTAACTTTTGGGATAAGGTGTTTAGCAAATTTCTTTGTACATGGACCCCATGGATCAAAAGTTTCAACACCAAGTGGCATAAAAATATATTCAAAGTTGAAATTGTGAATTTGACATAAATGAATAACACTAATATTTTACAAACAGCAACATAGTTTTGTTTAATTTTCTCACACTTACATAAATTTTTGAATTGTAACATTTTGTCTATGTCCAACTCACCAAAACTCAATAATGAATTTAGTAGAGCATCACTATCCAAAAATCCTTTGTAATTCAGCAATTAGTACATCCAGTGTTTTGAAATAATCAGGTTTAAGTAGCAGAGCATCTGGTCTCCTATATTTATCCTTGCAGAGGAAAAGGAAGGACCATACATCAAGTAATCATCCATCAAATTTGATTTTTTGACTTGCCCATTGAGCCTCTTCTGGATCCAGTTCTTATTTTTGGAATTGTTGCTTATCATACACTTAGCTTCTTCCAAAATTTGATGGTACATTTCATATGATCTCAATTTCATCATTTCATTTTGGACACTCTTTATGATTGTTATGGCATATATCAATCGTGCAGTTTGGGCTTGTAAAGCTGAGTCTGCAGGCTGATGTATGAATAAGATTTTTTTGCCCACAACTATGGCCATTCAAAATTCCAAATTGAATATGACTTTTTTAATGCCAACTCTCTTAGCGATGTTGTCACCATTAAATCTGTCTTTTTTAATTCTATCTAAAATCATCCAAATCAATTAATAATTATCATTTACAACTTATAACACCACCAAGTGTCCTGACCAATGCTGTGCGAGGAGTCAGCCAATCCTTTCTCCACCACACAAGGCAGCTGTTTTGCCATTGTGAAAGAATTCATGCAATTTGATACATTGATAAAAAAAAAAAAAAAAAAAAAAAAAAATAGATGAGTGCAAGTTATTTCGGAGATAGTCCCACTGACTATCAATTGCAAGCGATGGTTGTAGCAGTGGACATAAGGAATTTTTGATCCAATTTATTTTCTATTCTGGTCACAACTCCCCAAAACTTTTGCACTCATTACACTTGCACCATAATAGCATTGGCTTAGCATACTGTAAATGTCAATGTTATTTTTCGTTAGGATATTTAACGTTAATTCCAGAAAAGTGGCTGCATCAAGTTTTTCAGTAATTATAACTGTCAGCAATGACTCATTGATAATTCCACACTTAATGTAATATATTGCTAATGCATTATACTAATGGTTATTTTATCTCTAATTCCATCTTCCGTTAGAGTAAAATAGTTCACTTCAAATTCTTTTAACAATGGATCTTCGCAATGCTTGAACTATTGCTTGAATTATTTGAAGTTGAATTTTAGGTGAATGATATGTCACATTTTGTGGTATATGACTAAGAGCCTCCTTCAAATTTGGATCTTTCATGCACGTATATTCAAACAAATTCTGTAAGAATCATTGTTTTTTTCCTTCCTCCAAAATATAATTTCCACGCAAAGCTAATTCCTTGATAACTTGAAATTGTTATACTTCAATGATAGACTTCACATAATGCTTTTTGGTGTATCAAAGCTTCATCACTGCTAATTTTAGATATTCTATGTAATTTTCCCTGGATTTTTCATGTTTTGTAAAACGAGTTTTGAATCAGTAGCATTTTTCCAGTTTCTGAATCCTGTGGAAGTGTACAAAGTCTGTTTGCTTCCATGAGATAAAAATTGCTGGCAAGCATAACAAAAAGTACCATATTTCTCGACAGAATACTGCAACCATTTATATCTCTTGAACCAGTCTGCTACAAAAGCCCTGTTATACTCTTTTGGTTGTATATATCAAATTACTTGGCGTATCATTTCTCCAATTTGTGCTATATAAGAAGGAATACTACAGCTAAAATTATAATAAATTTTACAATACCTTTTTCCACAAGTCTAGGAGTGGCAATTGTATCTTGTGCTTGCATCTGTTTTGAGGAATGAGGTCCTTCATGGTCAATTTCCTCTTTAAAACGTTTTTTTTTTTTTTTTTTTTTTTTTCCTAATGAAGTCCATATATCCATCACGAAATCAATAAGTCTTTAGTTTACAGCAATAAATAAACAACTTTGTCACTAACTGACTGAAACTTTGTACCTGCACTACATTAATGAATGCCACAGACCAGAGAAAATATATACACAAATGTAATCAGTGAGTGGAGTAAAGAATTGGTATAAATGATAGTGACAAACTGTAGTTAATTCGGAATTGTTTACGTATTGTGACACTAGTATTAAATTAATTTTTTCCATCAGTTCATTCTGTGAACAAACAGTTCAAGTACTTAGCATATTATCTTAGTTGTTGGTATCTTCCATGGTAGGGTATTGGCCTACAATGCCTACCCCCCTGCCCCCCCCCCAATCCCTAGCTACAGCTCTGTTATCTCAGATATCAAATTGAGAGGCATTTTTACATAGTCTGGAAATTAAAAACTCCGTGTTCTGGTGGAAATACTAATGGATTTAATTAATACCATTCCTTGAGACAACTTTTATAACATTTATGTTATATTGAAACAATTTGACAATATATTTCACAAGTTATTTTAGCTTGTGTACAAAAAGCCTGTTCTTGCTCCATACAAAATCCTCTGGGCAGTGCGACACACACACTTCTCCATGCCCTATGATGCTATAGTGCAGACAGAGACAATGATTGCAGGTGCCCAAATCAACAGTCACTGCCTGCCAGCTGTGCTGGCCAGCATCAAAGATTGTATCTTAAATATAACATATAACTCTGTTTAATAAAAAAACCTACAATCTGTTAAACCGAAAAATATTTCAAATCAAGTTGCAAACATTAATACTGTTATTCGGTATACTTATAAATTATTATAATTTACAGGCCAATTAGTTTGACATCAGTGATAGGCAAAATGATGGAGAGATTGATATGCAACTATATCAGTAACGTCTATGAGGAAAGAAACTAGTTTTCAGATCGACAACATGGCTTTAGGCAAGAATATTCATGTGAATTTAAGATGGTGGGCTACATACAAGATATTTCAGATGAATTGCACAAGGTAGGCCAAGTTAATAGTGTTGCACTAGATCTTTCTAAGGTGTTTGACAGAGTGAGACATAAAATGGTTTTAAATAAACAAAAATCTATCGGATTGGATGAAAAGTTTACTTGCTGGGTAGAGGAATTCTTAAAAGCCAGAAAGCAAAGTGTTAGAGTAGGAAATACATTATCAAAAGAGGTGGAAGTAAATAAGGGAGTACCAAAGGGTAATGTATTGGTACTGTTGCTGTTCATTATTCTAATGAATGACTGTGTTGATGGGTTACGGTCAGAGTCTAGGTATTTTGCAGATGATGTAATGGTATACAATAGGATCAAAACAAGTGAAGACTGTGAACAACTGCAGGGTGACCTGGATAGAATATCTAAATGGGTAGGTCAGCGTGGAATGAAGATAAATGCCAAGAAAAATCAGCTTATTGAAGGAATACAACAGCAGAGATGGAGAGGAGGAATCAGGAAACAAACTCCAGACCTCCTTTGTTTGGACACAAACCTCAACCCACAAGGCTAAAATCAAGAAAGAGTTTCATACAGCCAACTACAGCCATAACATCTTCACCTAGAACATACCGTGTAGAACTATGGTGAAATTCGTTGCCTGAAGGGCACAGGAGGAATATCAAAGAGGCATCAGCCGCGGGGTGTAATCAGCCATATGCCATATGGAAGACACTAAATAGATTAAGAACTGAACTGCCCCAATGAAGATCTAATAACAAAAAATGGGGTTACACTACTGAAAACGAATGATGTTAATTGGTGAGTTGCAGGACCCACAACATCTTCTGGTATGCAGGAATCTACCTGAAACCTGCACTATCAATGGTGCAAATGAGAAGGCCATCAGGATTGTGGAATTCTGGTCACATTCCATTTTATTTTGTTCTATAGTGCATAAGCGTGATATTAATTAATTAATTTTATGTGATTTGTTTCAACTTGTAATTTTATGTCCCGGATGCGAGAAATAAATAAATAAATATTTACTCGAGAGAGTGATGAGAGGTTGTACCAGAGATGTAAGGAAGTTGGATTACATAACTTTGGTGAGACCATGGGTTGAACATGGTGGTGTAGTTTGGGATCCACATTTTGGTTATCAGATACATGAGTTGGAAGGTGTGCAAAGAAGAGCAGTTAGATTTGTTTGTGGAAATTATCGCAGGACACAGTCAGTAACTGATATGATAAAGGAGCTGGATTGGAACTCTATGGAGGAAATGAGGAAGGTGAAGAAAGTGCTGGGAATATACAGGACACATGTTGGTAATGGAGCTTGGAGGGATACTGGTCAAAGAATTAGGAATAGTGCATGGAAGGTGAAAGGCGACCATGACCTCAAGCTTGCGCTCAATATGAAGGGAATGGGAAAATTTGCTTTTGTTGGTCAGGGATTGGAACAAATTACCAAGTGTGGTAATGAATAATTTTCCAAAAATGCTTAAGGAATTTAAAATTAAAATTTGTAAATCGGAAAAGTAAATGGGGTAGGAATTTAATATTCCAATTAAAAAAGAAATTTTTTAAGAAATGTATATAAAAAGGGGGTGATTGGCTGACTGTGGGAATTGTCACCGAGGTGTTAGCTCCATATTAAATTGATAATATTAATAATTCCATGTAAAATAAATCTATAATAATAATAAATTAATAATAAAAATGATTGGGGCTAGTGACAATGTTATATCTGCCCCCACAGTATGACATAATTAATAAGATGTTGCAAACATCTGTTCATTTGTCAGTTAGTTCATACAAATTGTCAGAAATACACAAATAATTTTTTGAAACACTCCAAATATGAAATCACAGTTCAAATGGAAATTAGCAGTGGCACTTAAACAGTGTCCAACCAACTTGCTGTATACCACAAAAACAACATTAACTAAATCACAAAAAAATCACTGCCCAACTAAGTCCTCAAAATATGAGGTTATTGTTCAAATGCAATTGAGTAACATTTTGACATGTCACTAACTTCTAATCAAGAATAAATAAACTTAGAAATTATGCAGTTAAAGAGAAATAAATATTTATAAATGCAATATTCTGTAATATATGATAATTTATCATAGCCAGGCAAAATATTGATCACCAACTGTTGGCCACATCAGCGAACTATTTCGCTGTATTGGAGACAGAAGACAGTGTCACAAATTGTGCATGCACTCTGGCATTTTCGCGGAAATATATAAAGGGTGGGGCTAGTGGGGGCCTCTGACAACTTTGTTCTGTCTCAAACTGCCCCAGGCATTGGGCAGACACATGGGCTCTGTAACATGATGGAGCTTGAAAAGTTAGTAACACTGTTGGCAGAATGCAGCAGCAGCTGCCCTTTTTGTCACTTTCAGTTACATCCCCTAGAACAGTGTTTCTCAACCAGTGATCCACCGGCGACTGGTGGTTCACGAAGATGGTTCAGGTGGTCCACAGGCAGAATATTATAAATTCTGATACTGTATTTGTTCTGTGTAAGGCTAAAGGCTCAACATTTATAAAATCCATGAATATTTCAGTGAACAGGAATTTCCAGTATGAGGTTAGAACAGCATAGTTTCTACTATAGTCTGTTCATTTCTCGGCTAAATCAAAAACTGTGCAGTTCTTATAGGAATTAAGTGAATCACCATTTTCTGAGAGTCCTACGATGGGTACCAAAAAATAACTGGAATACCATTGCCGTGGGCAGAGCTTGTGTAATACGCGTTTCTGACACTAGGCGTTTATAGCGCAACTCACGGTCAGTTCATACTGTCGACAGGCAATTTATCAAATGTCAGAGATTAGTGGATTATCTTGGAGCTCAGTTCAGCGGATTTTAACCAAAGATTTTGTAATGAAAAGGGTTGCTGCCAAGTTTGTTCTTCAGACTCAGACTGAAAATCAAAATGAATGTCAAGTTGAAAATGTCATGCTTTGAAACAACTGGATAGATCAGGTGTGCACCACACATGCGAATAGGCTACATGGGTGGGAGGGGCCATATGGAGTGTATTAGAGGATTTTTTAGGCTGAGAGAGGAAGACAAAACTGGGATTACAGTTACGCAAAGCTCAATTAAATTTGACACCATATGTTAGGAGTAGTATAAATCAATCTCGACCGTTAAAAGTACTCGTTAGTAACTGTGGAAGTGTTTGTAACAAGCAGCCTAAGCTTGAAAGCGTTATTAGTTGCACAGAAGCAGATATTGTATTAGGTACTGAAAGCTGGTTAAAACCGGATTAAGTTCAACAGAAATTTTTAACAATAGTATGAACATTTTCCATAAGGATAGCTTGCATTCTAATGGAGGGGGTGTATTTATAGCTGTTAGTAAACACTTGTCATGTAACGAAATATATATCGATAGGGTCTGTGAAATCCTATCAATTAGACTAAATATAGCTAGGACAAAACTTGTAATAGGGTCTTTTTTTATCCACCAGATGCAGATGTAACTATTGCTGAGGCCTTAAGGAATAATGTAAGTAATATAGCTCATCGATTTTTGGATCATGCAATAATACTAGGAGGTGACTTCAACTTTCCGTATATCAACTGGACTAATTAAACCCATGTTACTGGTGGCAGGGATAAAATATCCTGTGAAATTATTCCTGAACTTTTCTCAGATCTTCATCTCGAGCATCTCATCACTGAACCAACGAGGTGCCACAACAATAATGGAAACATTTGAGATATTCTCGTTACAAATAGGCCTGAATGATTCACTGGCATTCCTACCACAGGAATAAGTAATCATAAAGCTGTAATTGCTACAGTAAAATTAACAGCCGCGTGCAAAAAAAAAAAAAAAAAAAAAAAAAAAAAAAAAAAAAAGGATCATTTACAGATTCGAAAAGGTCCCAAAGGAGTGTTTAAGATTTTTTTTTTTTTTTTTAAGGGATAATTTACCATACCCGTATACAAGCAAGAGGCTCAGTTGAAGAGACGTGTTTTTGATTCATGTGCATAGTCAGGTTGTCAGGGAAGGTATGGCCTTACATATACTGAAAAGGGACAATCAGGGATGGGAACAATCCCTGTGGTATACATGTGAAGTTAAAAGGTGTAAGCACCTTAGAATTTGGATAAATTCTAGTTTGCTTAGCTTAAAGCATAAGAGAGGGAGTAAGCTTTCCAGTAAACATATAATTTTCATTGCAAGTATAGGATATGAGAAACCGTTTTATGTAGAAGCTGATACTGCAGACTAACTAAGTAAATAAACTGATTTAAAGACAGTAAAGTCACTCAACATATAATATAAGTGCTAAACAAACATTTTTTAACAGTAGAGAACTTTTAAACTAATCTGGAATATGGTAATCCATTATTATCCAACTTGTAAACAATATATTTTGGTTAGGTGATAATTCCACTGATTCTTAACACTTTTCGATGCAGTAAAGTAATTTTATAATAATAATAATTCAAAAGAAAGTTAAATTCATTAAAATTCCGTTGTTTCAGACCGTGTAAATAAAGAAAAGAAAATTTGAAACACTTTGATAAAAACACTTTTACTTTTAACATTTTTCATCATATGTTTTCAGTAATTTCTCGAATTAAAAAGTAGATTTTCTAAAGGAACTAAAAATCTAGTATGACATATTAAAATTTCAGAACATTCCATGCAGTAGAACAGGTTTTTATATACATTTTTAAGACTATTTTGTCATAATCCACATGTGGTAGTTTTCGAGATTTATTTGCAAATAAATCAAGCGACTTCTGTAAATAGAACAACTGTTAAAACACCCAACTAAATTCAAAGAAAATTCAGATAACTTCACTTTTTCGATATAAACAACACTTTAATAATTATGATCCAGAAACCAAGTGTTTGCTAAACAGTTTTCAAACCCGATCTTGTTAAATAGATACCTTTGCTATTTCACCACCGATAATAATAAAATGTACATCACTGGAATCAGGAATTTTTATAGAACACGATGGCACTAATTTTATCACAATAATTTGTAATTCACCAAGGTCACCTAAAAAGTGCTTAAATTTAGAAAGAAATCGGGGAATCACTAATTAACTTTCGGAAACTTTTTACCAATACACCTGAAAACAAAATTTAATTACAAGATTAATAATTTGATAATTTTTGCAAAACACTTTTTACAAACCTTGAAGACCAAGCTACCCACGGTTATTTTTAAAACACATTCTATAATTACATATTTTCACACTATTTTTGGTAAACAGTAGAATACCCATGTCACGCAGATGGGAGTATATAGTATATAGGATAGGTGGTTGTCTTTATTCCGGGATAGTGGCATATATTGGACCTGCGTGAGTATGTGTCGGGCGTGTGCTGAAGTGACTGCTAGTTGGGTGTGACATTTTCCGGTTGGTCGGTGCACCACCACACTAACTTTAGGTAACAAGTGACGGATGATAGTCAAAACTATGAACTTGTGAAATTTTCAATGGGGCTCGGTTGGTTTATTTCCTCTTCATAATCTGAAATCTTTTGGAATCGTTTGTTTGATCACCTACCCAACTGTAAAACACAAATTTCGAAGATGTGACTTTGAAAATAAACTTCAAATTTTGATTCAACTGAAGTTTTGTGATTTTGTAGTAGACTGAAACCTTTCCTCAGCTTTGGGTTAAAAAAGCTTTGTGGAGGCCATTAAGCATTTCAGTTGAGTATTCCAGGCAGGCTACATGGTCATTTAAAATTATTTAGTCAAATTTAACAGAACTTTCTACAAAGTAACATTCAGAATAAGGTACTGAAGCCCTATACTCCGCCCAGTATAGGCCTTCGTTCTTACAAAGGTTACTTAAAAAGCAAAGGAAGATACATACATGTTCAAGAAGGACGATGTATAGGAGTGATTTAGAAAAGTCAGATGAGACGAGGACATTTTAAGAATGTAATGTGCGAGGCGTTTAATGACTTTCGTTGCAACTCACTTTCCAAGAGCCTCAATGAAAATCCAAACCAATTTTGGTCGTCTGTAAAAAAGAGTTAGTGGTAGTGACAACAATATGCCAGGTATACTACAAGATGGTTGGGAAGTTGATGACAGCCAGGACAAGGCTACCACATTTAACACTGAATTTTAAATTCTTTCACTGTTGATAACATGGAAAACATTCCCGCTTTTCCACGGCATGTATAATTTTAGATGGATCCAGTACAAATTGATAGTGTAGGTATTATAAAACAATTAAAGCTCCTGAAGTAGGGGAAAGCGCTGGGTCCTGATGGTATTCCAGTAAAAGTATTTTTGGAATATGGGGAAGAAATAAAACCATTTCTGTCAGATATATTTTGTAAAACTTTAGAAGAAAGAAAATTACCTTCTGACTGGAAAATAGCGCAGGTGATTCTTGTTTTAAGGAAAATGGATCAGAGAGATCTTAGGAATTATCGACCCATATCTCTAACATCTGTTTCGGGTAGAATTCAGGAGCATGTCATAAGCCCTAACGTTATGAAGTTTCCAGATGAAAACGAGTTACTTACAGCAAACCAACACGGATTTCAGAAGAACAGATCATGTGAAATGGATCTGGCCCTATTTTCGCATGATGTAATGAAAGTTATTGATGCTGATTCACAAGTTGATGTAATTTTCTTAGACTTTCAGAAAGCTTTTGACTCTGTACCACACTACCAACTTTAAGTGAGGTATATCAGATCAGATTTGCGAATGGATATATGGTTTTCTAACTGGTTGCTCACATTATGTCATTGTTGATGGGGATGCCTCTTCTAAGCTAGATGTTACTTCGGAGTCTCCTCAAGGACGTGTAATAGGAGCATTTTTTTCCATAATTTTTACAAATGATCTCGGTGACAACGTTAATTGCAGGATGCAATTGTTTGCTGATGATGCACTTATCTATAGAGAAGTAAGGTGGTCTGAAGATTGCATCTGGATTTTATTTTGGAATGGTGCCATAAAGCTTACACTTAACTGCAAAAAGTGCAAGGCAATGGAAATAGGTAATAAAAAGCCCCCATTTGCTCATGAATTCAAAGTTAACAATTCAGTTGTTGACATGGTGAATTCCCTGAAGTATCTAGACATAACAATAGAAAGCAACAGGAAATGGGACTTGTACATAACTTCCGTCATAGGCAAAGCTAATTCTAAACTATGATTCACAGGTCATATTTTAAGAAGTTGTAATGTTCAAACAAATGAAATAGCATACAAAACACCAGTACATCCACATTTTAATTACTGTTGTGGAGTTTGGGATCCATATCGCAAGGGATTGATTGACACGTTAGAGAAAGTACAGAAGAGAGCCGCTCGATTCCTGACTGATAGTTAAAGTCCTTATGAAAGTGTCATGGAGTAGATATGTGGATAGGGTGGGGATTAGTTGGTGGACAGAAGATGTTATTTTCATTTGAATTTGTTGGAGAATATGCGAAAATCTTTAATTTATGAGTGCAATGAAATACATCTTCTGCCAATGTATTTTGGTTCCAATGACAGGAGGGAAAAGATTAGAAAAATAAGATGCCATACTGATACTCTTATTTATTCTTTCCTCGTTCTATTCAGGATTGGAATACACAGAATTGGGACTAGTGCTTAGCACCGTCTGCCACCCACAATATTTATGTATTGCAGAGTAGAAATGTAGATGTAGATTAAATGCTTGAAATTGATCCAGATTTTCTGTTAAATGTCATTACAAGTGATGAGTCATGGTGCTAAAGTTATGACCCAGAAACAAAGCAACAGTCAAGCCAATGGAAGTCGTCATTGTGACCCCATCGCAAAAAATGTAATTAATTCAAATCAAACATCAAAACAATTCTCATTTGCTTTTTTGATGCCAAGGCCGTACTTCATTCAGAGGTTGTCCCCCCACCCCCCATCACACCATCAATCAAACCTTTTATTTGGAAGTTTTAAGAAGTTTACGCAACAGTGTTCATCAAAAAAGACCTGATTTGTGGCAGACAGGAGACTGGTTCTTCCACCACGACAATGCACCACACACACAGCTGTCACTGTTCAGCTGTTTTGGGCTAAAAATGGCATGGTTCCAATGCCCCACATATCTTACTCGCCTGACCTGGCTCTGTGCGACTTTTTCTTATTTCCACTCATGAAAAGGGGCATTAAAGGACACCAATTTGTCAAAATTGAAATGGTCAAGAAATAAACAAGGGAGCTGTCAGCCATTTCTATAGATGACTACAGAAAATGTTTTCAACAGTGGAATCACTGGCAGACAAATCTATTAGTTGTAATGGAGAATATTTTGGAGGGGAAGGGGTTGTTTTGTAAAAAAAATTTGAAAATATACAGCTTTTAAAAATAATTCTGTTTTTTTTTTTTTTTTACCCCCCTTTGTAAATAGATGTGAGGGACTGCAGTGGATGGTAAGATTGGTAACATAAGAGAAGTCAAGTATACAAAAATAAAAGGTGTACAGTGTATTTCATATATATAGGCCAGTGGCAATTTATAGTGTCCAGCCCGTAGTAACATCATTATATATTTGGTTTGGTAAATATTAAGAATGTGAGAATTCCATTTTTCCCAGCGTATAAATGGAACAAAATCTTCATGGATTATCTGCCAGATAATATTATCCAGCAGATAACCCATGATGATTTTGTTTCATTAAGAGTGTAATTAACTTTTTCCAGTTTCATAACTGTGTTTTCACAAGAATTCAAAACATGGTGTTAGATTTATTATGTTATAATGGTACTAAAAATATGTCCCACTTGTTAATGATATATACATAAATAAAAAATTATTCAGAGAAAAATTTGTGGAGGTAAAGGACCTGACTGAAGAAAAACCAGTCAGGAAAAGGAGGAAATTTTCAAAGGAAGAAAAAGCAAGAGTGAGCAAGAGATTGAAAGAGTAACTGGCAATAGAGGAAGGAAACTCAGAAGAGGAAATTAAGTTGTGTAGTTGCAGTCCATAGATGGCTAAAACAAAAAGGTAAAAAAAAAAGGAAAGAAATTAGGTCCATTTAAGTTAGAGGTTCACAGCATTGTTTTTGACAATTTACTGGTCCTCAGGTTCAAAATGCTGCCCTTGGAAGTTATGTCAATGTGAGGAGGCAATATTATTTCTATTTCCTGAGGAGCAGAATTACACAAGTGTATGAATGCATATAGCAGAAAATTGCTCTCAAGCCAAATATGTTCAACTATCAGAAATGATGTGCCACTGTCGTCATGTTCATCAAAGGCAGTGCTAGATTAAAAATATATGGGGCCCTAGGCATTGAAATTTTTGGGTTCCTCAGTTTTTTTAAAAAAAAAATCTGTATTTTATAAGTACAAAGGAAAGGTTTCGTAGATGACTAATTGGATTGATCATATTTTTTATTCATTTCAAAAAACAGTTTTCACAATTTATGATATTTTGAAAATTACTTTTATTTATTATACACTACAATGCAGCCAAAACATTTCATTTTAATTCTTTTTATGTTACTTTGATTGTTTCATTTTGGATGATTTTATTTATTTTTATTTAATTAAAAAAGTTAACACTCAAAGGGCCTTTAAAATTTTGGGTTTCCAGGCTACCGGCTAGTCGTGCCTGTTGGGTAATCCAACAATGCCTGCAGGTCAACTCATTGGTTTTTGGCTATTCAGTCATTGTTTACTTTTCGGTTAATTTTAAAGCATTTATCACTGATTAATTTCCAAATAATTTCTTTATTCCGGCAGTACATGCAGGTAATAAGACTTTCACATATTACAAATTTTATGTTGTGAGATTCTTAGTCAACTCTTAACTGTCTCTTCCAGGCACCTTTCTCTTAAACAAGGAAGATCAGTAATCCATCAAAAAATTTCACTATCATAACTACCTAAGCAAGTTACTTTGGCTGCCAATGGGTAAATCTACTGTATCAGTGTCCCAATCACTTGCTGAATATTATATTAAAAATAACACAAGCAAAATTAAAAAATATAATTCACATTTTGTTTTCCATTAACTGTATAAAAATCAGTCCACTGTAAATATTGAAAAATTTCTTAGTTTTCTTTCTTGCTTTCTTCTTATTTCTTCTGCTTTCTACTTTACCATCATGTCTCCCCCTGTAAGCACTTGCTCCCATATCATGTCTTCTTTGCCATTCTAGTAATCTAAATATTTCTATTGGTCCTCATAGTCATAATTCCTTGCTTCCTAAACAAACATTACAATGTGTTTGCTTCATTGTCAACTCTCGCTTATGGTTTACTATTAGTAAAAATGCTGTTCTGCTGCCACTGGTAGAATTGATTCTTTACAGTTGTCTTCATTTCTTCCTGTAAAAAATAAGAACCATTTTCATATTTTTTACTTTCTTTACTCATTATTTTCTCATTTCCAAACTCATAGGATTATGTTCCAGAGTCTATGTATATTAACTCTGATTTTGATTCATTTTAGTTAATTTTACTGTGCTCCTGTGACTTGATCTGAGCGTACGAGTGCTGCTACATTGGTTCAATGATTACTAGGGATATCCTTCAACTTGCATAGTCTCTCTTCTGCTCTTCAACTATTCTCTCTTGCCTTCCTTTATACTTGAATCTGCTTCCTGACTATTAAATAAATGCATTGTGAGTTTAAATATGCATTGTTGAGGCCAGCAAGAGAGGGAGTGGATAGCTAAGTGTTACTTGCAATCAAACAAGCAGTTAAGGAAATATTATTTAATCTCTCCTAGAAAGCTGTATCTTAACTACAGTCAATGATGTACATAAATGCTGAGATAACCCGTAACCATTTTTAATTAAAATGGAGGGATAATTCTTGACCCTGCTGAATACAAGTAACAGAGAATGGCAAGGTTGGTATAACAAATAACTATTCCAATGCCTAGATTATTTATTCTCCACCCACGTGTGAAGAAGAGAGATTGATCCATGTTTCTGTTCTATTGGTAAACTATTGAGTTACATGCTCAGCAATGCACTCGTTACTTGGACTCTGAACTGTTGATTGGTAGATTCTACATTGAACAAACAGGACGTGCTTGCTCAGTGTGAAACCTAACAAAATTACAAAAATATTAAAGTAAATGATGTCCTATTGCACAGATGGCTTCAAATTATCTTCTTTCCATATTTTGCTTATTTCTATATTTTCCTTTTAACATAATCACATTCTATTCATTATTCTCCATATTTCCCATTGTTTCATTTCAATGCATATTCCAGCCTTATTTCTCGATATTCTTCATCGCTTTCACTCATTCAAAATTCTCTGCTTATCCATATACGTTGCTGTTTATTAATTGTATGTTGCTGATGCTTCTTGGCATCAGTTCCATTAGTTCATCCTACCTTACATTGCTCTGTACATTTTTCGTAATTATCTTCTTTGCAACACTGTCTTCTGCAAGTATATATCCTCTGTTACCTTCACCAGAATCATTTTCCCAAAAAACTGCCACTTCTTGATGTTCTATTTTCAATTCATTTCCTTTTATCCTTTAATGTCAAGACAAAAAGCTGGTCATTATTGTAAAAAAAATCTTCTAATTCCATTGTTGACATGTGTTCCTGAAGGTATAGTACTTTACCACATTGTCTGTCAGCCAAAACTCACTGTCAAAATAGGGTTTTATCTTTCAATCATTTTCTGTTCATTTGCTGAATGCTTATCACTTAATTTGACTTTAATTACATTCCTCCTTTCATCGAATAAATCACATTTACTTTTCAGTCTTGCTATACCATCCAATCATACTTTCTTCCTTCAAAATTTTTGTACTCCTTCAAACACCCTCAATGCATTCTACTTTTTTCTCTTCGCCTGCTTCTTCTATTTAGTGCCTTCTTCATTTCTTTTCATTTTGCTTCCACAGTATCTTATTCTGATCATCCTCCCGCCACTGTATTCTTCAAAATCATTCTTTTCTTGACTACTATTTTCATTTACTTCATCATTAATACTGCTTCTTATTTCTCCTTTGCATTCATATTGATTGTGTTTTGTAAGGCATTCAAATATTTATGTATGGACATATTGATCACTTTTCTGTACATGTGTAACAATGATGGCCAGTCAGCTTGACTCTGTTAGTTGGCGACCCCAATTACAATGCCCCTTTCATGCAACTAGCTACCATCTGGTTAATACCTTTAGGTTCAAAGGTGCATTAGTTAGTTACTTTCTTTCTCCGACTCTTCTTCTATTGAACCTTCACAAGTTGATTCTTCATATTCACTCATTTTCACTTCTTTTCTTAGTAATACCTTAGTTTCTTTTGTACTAAATTCCTGTACATTTTTATTTTCTTCCATTTGGTTTCCTTAATTTTTTAGGTTATAACTTTATGTTCTATGTTCCACATACAATGTAGTGTTCCCTGTTTCTTGATTTGGCTTCTACACAATTTAGAAGTCTGCTGCCAGATGTACAATTAATTCTTCATAGTCGCTTACATTAATTTCAATTACCAAACAATATCCCACTTAGCCTTCTTCAGAGTCTATTTCTGGTAATATTTCATGCTCTTCTTCCTTTTATTCACAATTTTCAGGTATCTCCTTTATATTCAATACACACTTGTAGTTTTCATTCATGTCATTCAAATTTTCTTCCATTTGTTCCTCTTTTTTCCAGTTTCTTGAATCTTCTTTATCAGCATCTCTCCTGTTTTCAAGGTAAACATCTCCTATGTTCTTCTTTCACCCTGCAAAATTCTGTCTGTAATCTTATTTTCCATATCTTGATATTTCTTGACTTCAATGTAACTTTAGATCTTTCAAAGGCTTTTGTCAGGGTGAGCCATAAAATGGTTCTAAATAAGGTAAAAAAACTCATGGTGTGGATAAAAAAATTGATTTGCTTGGTAGAAGAATTCTTAGAACATAGAAAGCAAAATGTTAGTGTAGGAAATGCTGTATAAAAAGAAGTGGAAGTGAACATGGGACTCCCACAGTGTAGCGTATTGGGAACATTGCTATTCATTATTCTAATGAATGTGTTGATGGTTTACTGTCAGAAGTTATATTGTTTGCATATGACATAATGTTAAATAATGGGATCAAAATGGTAGCTGCAGGGTGATCTGGGCAGGAAATCTAGCTGGGTAGGTCAACATGGGATGAAGATAAATACAAAGAAGACTCAGCTTATTGTGTACACACATAAAAAGCTAAATGCTGATTA
Source organism: Vandiemenella viatica (assembly GCA_031002005.1). NCBI lineage: Eukaryota > Metazoa > Arthropoda > Insecta > Orthoptera > Morabidae > Vandiemenella > Vandiemenella viatica. The sequence continues at coordinate 263,853,091 of JARYHS010013630.1, forward strand.
CATTTAGAAATTCGGGAAGGAATTGCTTTTTGGTGGCTTGCTATGTAAATACCTGGGAATAACATTAGATAACGAACTTCAATGTGCAGGTCACATTGGACAGATAGAAGGAAAAGGGTTCAAAATTCTTGTTAGAAAGAGTGATGGGACAATGTGCCAGAGAAGTAGGGGAATCGGGTTACAAAATTTTGGTCAGGGCATTCCTTGAATATCATTGTGTAGTATGGAACCCACAGTTTGGGTAGCAAATAGAGGAGCTGAAGGGGTACAAAGAAAGCATGCTAGATTTGGCTTCAGAAATTACTGCAGAATAGAGTCAGTTACTAATAAAATAGAGGAGCTGGGTTGTGACTGGTTTGAAGACAAGAGGAGGGTGAAGAGAGTAATGGGAATTTACAAGGCATTTATTGGTGATGAAGCATGGAAAGGTATTTGTGGGTGAATTATGATACCTTTGTGGATGGGATAACATGACAATGACCACAAGCTGGCACTCAATTTCTGACACTAGGATGTGGATGAACGTCTTTTGTAGGAAAGGGGGTCAGGAATTGGAATAAATTACCAAGAGAAATTATGAATATTTACTAAAAAACTGAGATAATTTATATTTGAAATTAATAGGGGGCAAAAGTAGATGGGAAAAGGGAAAAATGGGTGTGTGTAGGGAAATTTACAGTGGAGTGTGCACTCCATCATTATTAAATTAAATTATTAACTGTGGACAATATGTCTACATGCCAATGCTTGTAATTTTCTACATTTCCATTACCTACTGTGTAACATATCTTAGAGTTTTGTACTTTTGCATAACAAAATTGGTTTGCAGAATAGTGGGATTAATTGGGTAACATTATACCGTAGCTTTAAAGTCATTTTTTGAGTTAATTTAGTAAATAATCAAAATGATGTAGTTAATATAGGCAATAATTCAATTATAAACAGTAAATTCAAGCAATAAATCTACCTAAACAGCTGTCAAAGATTTTAACCTAAAATCTAGATGTGCAATATTTGGCTATAAAATAATTTCACTAAAATCAATATCTTTCTTCACTTTAAGAAACTTTTAGAATAATAAACAGTCAAAAGACAATAAATGTTGTAGATAGAGAAGCATACTATAAAAGTTGGAGTACATTAAAAGTGAAATACTGGTATAAAAGTTTACCACATTATTTTTCAATTTAAAATCCGAAAATTCAGATGCTAGGAAATATCTAGGAAATCAACATGTAGAAAGAAAGTAACATAATTTTTGCTGAAATAATATACTAAAATTTTTGAAAGCTTAGTATAGTCTAAAGACGGTTTTTAAATATTATATAGTAAACACAGACACATGATTAAAGAAAAGTTAATCATTTGGGTCATATACATAAATTCAAGGAAATGAATTGTATTAAAAATAAAGTTTAATTAAATACAAAGCATTTCTAATAAGCTTCATTTCAATTCATGAAGATATTAGATTGAGATAAAAGAAAATAAATTTTGGTGCCAACGAAACTTCGTTAAGATGGCTTGGGTAGAAAGATTCACTGGATTGATGTTTACAAAAATTCATAGTAAATCGAAGAAAGCAGTTAGAGACTTCAAATTTGCACATTTTTGATTATGTAGAATTGATTAAAGTCACCTTCAGATTGATAACTTCAATAACTTTTGAAGTGGTAACTAGCTAAATTCAATTTTTTTGTTCAAAAATAGTAAATATGCCTTGAGTGATGTCAAATAAAAGAGCAGCCTATTAGAAGAAACATAAAATTTATTTCAGTTTTGTAACCACAGAATTGTAAGAGTTACTATTAGGTCTTGGGGATCGCATAAAATAATTTTTTTACGGCTAATCTATTAAAGCTACAAAATTTTTCATTAAGGATAAAAATTAACGCTTTTTAGAAGATCTAACTATTCTCAAAATTTCAGATGGGTAGGAGTATTTTAGGTCGTCAAGATCAAGAAATCTGATGAAATCTCAAGTTTGGGAACTGATATCTGATCAGTTAATCGGATGATTCCCATGGGAAACACTGAAGTCTTTGGGTTTCCACAGACGTTTATATAAATAGCAGCCCAAATTTTTCCTCCCCCAGTCTTTAAGATTCAGTTAGAGTATTACCGCGTATCTCTGTGGTCCAAATTAAGCACGGAGTGCAGCTGATGCTGATCTTGGGCAAGCGTGTGTAACTTTGAGGCAAGCATGTGGCGAAAATAGAACACTCCATGTATCTATAAATTCAGCTAGGGGTCATGAGGTTGGTCTGTATCAATTGTGTTAATCAAATCTGCAGATAAAATTCTTTGGAAAAGTTTTTCGATGTTGATTTGATTTTGTGACTTTGTTTCAAATTTGAAGAATATAGTGACTATCTACTAGTATATACCTGTGACTTTTATTATCTATTACCCTTCCTTAGTTTGAGTTATTATCAAGCTAAGTGACAACCAAGTTAATGTAACAAAGCATGAACTACAACCATCCTAGGCACAATCATGGTTAAAGCTAAGGCAGAATGTTTTGTACCAACCCCAGTACAGCTTACCATCTCACAACTACTTTGTAAATGTTGCAGTCCTTTCTTCATTTTTGAGATGGGGAATTGTCTCTGTTCTTTTGATTTTTTACATCAAATTTCCCAACACTGCTTTTTAAATTGTTTTGTATGTGTGGTCTGCCATATTCTTCATAATATCTTGATCTATCCCATAGATGAATTGTAAGCTAACCATAATTGATTGTGTTGACTAGCCCTTGCAAAAGCAGTTTTTGTTTGGGGAACCTTTCCCTTTGTTTTTGCATGAATTACCTCTATTCTGACATGGGATGCACATTTGTAACATCTACTTCTTCTAACATTGTTCACACATGTGACTATTCAACCTACATTGACTATAGATCTGCAAGTCTTTATGGCAATGTTTAGTGTGGTGTGGCTGATGACAGCCAAAAGCAGTCGCAAATCAAATATATGTTAGCTAAACCAGTATCTATTGAGCTATTATTATTTCACAGAAACTCATGAAAACACTTATTTTCCACCGTCTTAGCTTTTGAAAGTTCTGTGTTTTGTTTTTCCTGATCAAAACTAATAACCAGGAATGATGTGTGATGCAGAGGTCTAGTTGAATTTTTATCAGTGTGATCTGTGTGAATTATGAAAGAAATATTAAATATAAAAGTTTGGATAGGAAATAATCCACAGATGATAAACAACAGATGATTCCAAGATGTCACTGACAAACAAAAGGTATGAAAACATGTGAAACATTATAATTATGTCTTGTATAGGAAATAAACCACAGATGATAAATTACAAATTATGGCACATAAAACATTGCAATTATGTGGGGTACTTTCTTTATCAGCAGAAGAAAATGGTGCAACAAGACAGGAGTCAATGGCAAATAGAAATGGTTCACATTTTTATTTTGCTTGCCCATAAGAACATTAGTCACATCCAATTAGATTCAAACTATATCATAACCACTAAACATGTTCTTATACTTCATAATGAAATCATTGCCTTTTAAAGTGTACTAAAAGAAAGTTATTTCAACTCAGACCAACAGAATTATAAGAAGTTATATGGTTAAGGTAACAATGAAATTATTGGTACTAATTAATGAAAAGGAAACACATATTAGCAATAGTAAATTAACCACCACTCATCTTAGATGATGGCTGACCAGTGTGAACAAATGCAATGGATACAAGCAGAAAATACAATTTTTTAGTCTCAACCCTTCATCAGCAAGCAGAGCAAAACAGAGAGCTGTAGGAGTCTGCCTCAAATAGTGACAATATAATTTTATAGTTATTTTTTCTCACACTTATAGGGTTTTAAAATTATAGTTCATGTTGCAAAGTTTGTACTGCCAGACTAGTTAACACTGTATCTCCTGTGAAGTATATAAGTAATAATTTTCATTTACCTTCATGATGATAACATTACTTAAATTATAGTTCTTGAACACTAGCTTCTAACTTCTCTTAATGCTAATGTCCTTAAACAGATTGCTTATCATTTCCTTATTTAAATTCAATTTGCAAGGGAAAATGTTTAATTGTAGTTTGAAATAGTATGTCATTGGCTCTTTTATACTTGCTTTCCCATTCTGTTTACTAAGTAACAAATTCTTAGAAGATTAAAATAGTATTCTTAAATAGCTACTAATTATTATTTCTAAGCAACTAAATTACAGATCATTGATTTACTTCAAACATATACTGGTATCATTGGTAAATTACAAACAAATCAACAATATGGAGTGATGAGCAGTGAATATTCTTTTGACAGCTTCTGGTAAAGAGGAGAAGTTAAATGTAATCAGTACTGGAGAGTACTTTGGAGAACTAGCACTGCTAAAAACAGATGTCCGACAGGCAACAGTTACAGCTCTGCAACCAGGAGTTGAGTGCTTGGTTCTCGAGCGAGAGTAAGTGAGAATTTTTAAATCATATTTAATAAGATATTTACTTAATTCATTAACAGTGACAGTGAGATGGCTCTTAGGTAATGAACATAAGGAAGGGTACGGGAAAATAACCCATCTCTTACCAAAGACGAAAGGCATGAGGGACAAGACAAACACAAAAATGAAAAAAAAATATATATTATAAAGTTTTCATTGCCTAGTATTTATTTAGTTTCAATAATCTGTATAGTTATTGGAAGCCTTAAAAATCACTACTCTCTTTATCAAACTTTTTAGCTAGCTGCCTGTAACTAGTTAAATAAATTTTAAACAACTCATGTTTTGTTTTTACCTTCAAGCTTCTCTTTGGAGAAATTAAAAGTTCCCTTTGTTTTACTGTTGAATAAACTAGCAAAATGAAATTCCAAAAAAAAATGGCAGCTTTCATAGTCTGTTGGGAATGTGATTACACTGCAAAGGATATCAAAGACGCTTCACACAATACTCAAATGGTGACACAGCAAAATTACAGATGCAAAAAAAAAGGATCAGTTCATTTTAGGCACAACTAAGAAAAAAATGAACTTAATGCATAAATTAGACGGAAGGGGGTGAGTTAAGAAGGGATGGGTGTGATTTTTCAGTGGGTCACTAGAAAAATAGAATAAATATGAAGGGCAATCAAAAAGTAAGTTGCACTTGGTCTTGAGCCAAAAAGTTTAAACAAATTTGATAAAATAATAAAAATATTATTAATGAAAAGCACATACAAGAATGTGCATTTCTGCACAGTCTTCCAACAATTTTTTGCATTTTTCTAACTGCTGTACAGGTTCAGAAAAACCAGGTTCAAAAGAATTATGAGTGACTTTGGATCACCATCCAATTGTGCCCACATTGCATCATTGAAGTGGTAATGCTGCTTCCAAAATTCATTTGTCATGGTGTCACATGAAAATCATACAGATATAGATCAAGACTATACTGGGTATGTTACCATACTTTCCAATTGAATTTGCGACATTTTCAGAAGGTGGTGTGACATTATTATGGAAAATTGCAACACTTTTCATAAACATCCACATTATTTAATTTTAATTGCCTTCCTCAATCATTTGATAGTTTCAAAGTAGGGAACTCCACTGACTGATGCAATTTTAGGCACAGATTCTGAGTCCAAAATGTGAACATCACATTTCATCAGGATGCAACAACTTTCGAATTTTTATGCATGTGGATAACATGTGTCCCCACTCACATGAACTGCTTTGATTCTGGTTACAAATAATTAATCTTTGTCCCATATCTTGACACTATCTTATACAAAAAATGAATTGAGCTCATTCTCTAGATGAAACGAAAATATGTTTGGCATTTGCTTGAATGGATGTTGGTATAAAGAAGGTATATGGTTGGAAAGAGATGACCATAACCACTGGTAAGTACTTGATTTCAGAAATAATGCAGTGAAAACATTTTCTTTTGTAGGCAAGGAAGTCAGAGGCTGAAATAAATTACTAAGGGAAATGCTGAACAACTTATCAAAAATACTGAAAAATTTAAAAAATAGATTAGGAATAAGGTGAAATTGCATGGAGAGAATGTAAGATTTTGTGAAATTGGAATGTAGGTATAGTTGAATTGTCAATAGGCCATGAGCTCCATTGTAGGTAAATTAAATTAAAATTTAATTTAAAAATTGAGGTTTACAAATGGCACATAGTTTTCAATACTCAAAATATTGTCATAATCATTTTCATTGTACGACCTTTATGTTTTAGCAGGTCATCCACTACATTCTCTTCTATTTCTGTCATTTGATCCAAGAATTTTCCTTCATTACTTGTCTCCAAACAATTCACTAAGCCTCTGCCTCTTTCTTTGCTTGGTCAATCCATCCTGCCTGCAGTCTTCCAATTGGCCTCCTTCCCTTCCCACTGTTAATTATATTATGCACTGAAAAAATGAATACCTACATTCTTGGTGACTTCTTTAACTGTTGTTAGCTGATTTTAGTCCACTAAACATTGTCTAATATTATTGGCAAACATAGTTTTTCCACACAACAGTGATCTGTGAGATTGATGCATATATTTTTGAGCATATAACTCTACTTACTCATGACATATCCAGCACTAATTTAGCGTTACTGTTTGTGGATTTCATAACTGAACACTTTTTCAACCATAAAAACTAGTTTAGAGGATAATTTCCAATTCAATTGACTCAACTTTCGCAGTTGCCCTGATTACTCACTAATAGCAGTTGATTATTGATTAATTTAATTAATGGATGATGATGACAATGAAAGTGCCACTAGGTAAGTAGGGGTCATGACAAAATAACTCTCAGACAACATGAATGGACACAGACAAAAAAATCCACCCCTGCAATCTGTAAATTCTGGTAGCAGAAAATGCCAATACCTAACAGGGCACTTGACTAATTTTGGGAAAGTAGTCAGTATTGTAGCTGGCCATCTATTATAAACAAAAAAAATATTATTTCTTGAAATAACAAACGGAAAATAGCAAAATTTTGCATTTTTATGCGATTATTTGAATATTGGCGCCAAAACAATCCCAGCTGTCAGTTGGTCTCTTGTGACGTCAGTTGTTGGCTCGTGCCATTGTAAACATATAGGCGGTATGCTTATTTTCTTAATAAAATGAGTTCTAGAGTTTACAAATGGTGTGTGGTGGCTCTGTGTGTAAACACGACCTTTAATGCACCAAACAAATTGTTTGTTTCCGTTCCACGCAATGAAGTAGTTGGAAAAAGTGGTTAATGCTTGCTACTGATGCGATCCGGCTTATGTGTCTACAACACCCTCAATATATTTTTGTGAAGAACATTTTGACGAAAGTTTGTGCTTAATATTTTATTATGTTTAATAAGCTATGTACGTCAATATTTTGTGCTATGATAAACTTAAATTATTACCGGTAAATAAATTACGACTCTGGAGGTTAAAATGCTGTTCGTTGTAAATGCATCAATTTGTTTTATTGATATAGTTGCCGAACGATTTGGAAAACTATATGGAGTATCATATAATGGGATCAGTATCAAAAGTACTAATGAATCAAATAAAATTATTCTTTACTTTTGATTTCTGTCTTCGAGTTACTGAAGAATCCATCATCGAATTTAGATTTGGAGAAATTTTTCTTCTGGTCGAGGCCGCATTTCGACCTAACCACTTTTGAGATAGTATATCTCGAGAACTAAGCGAAATATCAACAAATTTTATTCCTTACATTCAATTTGTCACGTTACTTAGGAATCTATCACGAAATTGCGGCGCTACGATTATCGTAGAATCCCCGCTTCAACGAATATCGAAAAATATTTCGACCTGAATACAATACATTCATTTTCCGGTAAACATGCAGAATAGGTATGATTAGAAGGCTGTGATTTCTCAGGGTATAGTTCCTACCTGCCGCCTTAGGACGGCGCCACCAGCGCACAGAGCCCGCGCATTTGAAATACAGTTTCAAGACGAAAAGAACACAAAGTTGTAGGAGCGCGCATTTGAAACAGGAGCCACAGTTTCAAGACGAATATCACTCATGGTCAATAACATCACCACGTTTTAAATTTCCAAGTGGAACCATGTTTTATTCGTATAATAAGTGTATTTTAATGATGTACGATGTATTTCAGTAAATTTAAAAAGCTATATATACCCAATCTAATTTTCGCACTTTTCATGCATTAGCGCCGTCCAGACGCAACTTATACATGGTCAGTAAAATCATGACGTTGTAATTCCCATGTGGAACCATGTTTTATTCGTGTCACAAGTGTACCTTAAGTATATACGATGTATTTCAGTAAATTAAAAAAGCCATATATACCCAATCTAATTTTCACACTTGTCCTGCATTAGCGCCGTCCAGACGCAACTTATACATGGTCAGTAAAATCATGACGTTGTAATTCCCATGTGGAACCATGTTTTATTCGTGTCACAAGTGTACCTTAAGTATATACGATGTATTTCAGTAAATTAAAAAAGCCATATATACCCAATCTAATTTTCACACTTGTCCTGCATTAGCGCCGTCCAGACGCAACTTATACATGGTCAGTAAAATCACGACGGTGTAATTCCCATGTGGAACCATGTTTTATTCGTGTCACAAGTGTACCTTAAGTATATACGATGTATTTCAGTAAATTAAAAAGCCATATATACCCAATCTAATTTTCACACTTGTCCTGCATTAGCGCCGTCCAGACGCAACTTATACATGGTCAGTAAAATCACGACGGTGTAATTCCCATGTGGAACCATGTTTTATTCGTGTCACAAGTGTACTTAAGTATATACAATGTATTTCAGTAAATTTAAGAAGCCATATATACCCAATCTAATTTTCACACTTGTCCTGCATTAGCGCCGTCCAGACGCAACTTATACATGGTCAGTAAAATCACGACGGTGTAATTCCCATGTGGAACCATGTTTTATTCGTGTCACAAGTGTACCTTAAGTATATACAATGTATTTCAGTAAATTTAAGAAGCCATATATACCCAATCTAATTTTCACACTTGTCCTGCATTAGCGCCGTCCAGACGCAACTTATACATGGTCAGTAAAATCACGACGGTGTAATTCCCATGTGGAACCATGTTTTATTCGTGTCACAAGTGTACTTTAAGTATATACAATGTATTTCAGTAAATTTAAGAAGCCATATATACCCAATCTAATTTTCACACTTGTCCTGCATTAGCTCCGTCCAGACGCAACTTATACATGGTCAGTAAAATCACGACGGTGTAATTTCCATGTGGAACCATGTTTTATTCGTGTCAAAAGTGTACTTTAATGATATAAGATGTATTTTAGTAAATTTTCCAGCCAAATATACAGTCTCTAATTTTCTCCAATGTTTTGCATATTCTGCATCTGCTGTGGCGATACTGGAATTGTCAGTATACGATCTACCCTTGAATTTCGTACCTGGAGCGTAGTTTCATTTAAAGATTTCCACTAGTTGTACACGCGTTTTCCTTTACCACAATTTTTATTTATTTATTTTTTTACTTGTGGCTTTACACCTCGTTTACATTGAGGTAATTAGATGCGGGATGGGACTGTTGATAATGAATGGGAAGTAATTCGTCCTTGACCTTTTGAAGGAATCATTCCGGCATTTTCCTGGAGTAATTTGGGTAAACCATGTAGCTCGCCAATGCGAGGTCAGAGCGCTAACCACTCATCCGCTACGCTCGGGTTGTTGAGAAAAACCAGCAACATTTGTTTGGCAGAAGTAGGTGGCTAGAACTGAACGTGTTGGGTGAGAGGTAACGCCCTGGTTGAGCATTCGGGTGGACGTGCCTACAAATCCCTGTCGGGTAATCGAGATTTTGGTTTTCTATGGTTTACCCAAATCCCTCCACGTTATTTCTGGAATGGTTCCTTTGAAGGTACAATGGATGATTTTTTCCGTTCTTTGACAAAGCGTAAAGCTGGAAGGATTCTTCTTTCTTTAAAAAAAAAAAAACAAACGGAAAAAGGTATAAATTGAAATGGGTGCTTGGGACAACTATATATTTTTTTTCTCCCTGTCTACAATAACATTGGAATACAAATCAATAATAATAATGCAGCTTGGTTACATGAGATATAATAATCCATGTAAGGGTACCGAAGAGGAGCAAGATTTAGTTACATGACGATTTAACATTCTCTATTGATCATATCAGGGCTAAAAAAGGTAAAGCATCGCCTGCAAATTTGCAAAGTCACAAACATTCCAATAGTGAGATGTTATTTAGAATGAGAAGTGGTGATGAGACATTGTCAATTCTAGCATCTACTGATAGTTATGTCAAAAACCGATTATTGAAATGGTTTAAAAAAAAAGGTGGTTCCATTAAGGTGATAAGCATTCCCACAAGCGAATATTAAATATTTAATTATCACACAATAACATCATATAATTCCCATAGGTGTCTTCAGTAACTAGAAGAATAGAGTATGTAGTGAGCAGTATATAATTTTACAAATATTCCGACAAAATCAACTGTTCTGGTGTTCCGCTTTTTTTTTTTTTTTGCCTGTTGTGTTCGTTCGCTGTTGCTCCTGACCGACACGTTTACATAATTAGACCTAACCCCTCCCCCCTCCGCCTACACAGTTCGGTTTAAAATTTGTTGAAAATGTAACTTATTAAATTTGATGCTCTGGAAGGTCCTGTGGAGATTGAGACTTTGACTATGTAGCACTGATATTGGCCGTTAGGAATGCATGACTAGGCTGTGCATTATTAATCAGGTAAGAAGACATATTTTCGAAATTGCTGAACAATAATTCAATAAATAATTCCGTCAGAACATGTTGTTCTTGACGATATTATTTATTCAATTCTTGTTCATCAACTGCGAAGTAAGACCTATTACAGATTAATCAGCAGTATTTGTTCATTGGGGCAGAAATAGAATATGTAGCAAGCGCCTGCGTGGTTTGCCTGTAAGGTAGTTGTCACAATTACAGACTATATTTGGCTATTTAGATTTACTGAAATACATCTTATATCATTAAAGTACACTTTTGACACGAATAAAACATAGTTCAACTTGGGAATTACAACGTCGTGATTTTACTGACCATGTATAAGTTGCGTCTGGACGGCGCTAATGCAGGACAAGTGTGAAAATTAGATTGGGTATATATGGCTTTTTAAATTTACTGAAATACATTGTATACACTTAAGGTACACTTGTGACATGAATAAAACATGGTTCCACATGGGAATTACACCGTCGTGATTTTACTGACCATGTATAAGTTGCGTCTGGACGGCGCTAATGCAGGACAAGTGTGAAAATTAGATTGGGTATATATGTCTTTTTAAATTTACTGAAATACACGTACATCATTAAAATATACTTATGATACAAATAAAACATGGTTCCACTTGGAAATTTGAAAGGTGGTGATTTTATTGACCATGTATGGTATTCGTCTTGAAACTGTAATTCAAATGCGCGGGCTCCTACAACTTTCTTTTCCTGTGTGCGCTGGTGGCGCCGTCTTAAGGTGGCAGGTAGGAACTATACCCTTAGAAATCACAGCCTTCTAACCACACCTATTCTGCATGTATACCCATTTTCCATTGATCCCAATATAAGAGACTGGCTCTGTGGGATGTGGAAAGTTGTCAATTTACAGATAAACAGTTGCATAACAAAATAATAAGTACACCACTAGATGTACAGTCATAGTATACATGGTACATTAAACACTTCCATTACAAAATAATACATACACCAGAAGATGTACAGTCATAGGATATATGGTACATTTAAAAAAAAAAAAGAAAAAAAAATAATACATACACCACAAGATGTACAGTCGTAACATATATGGTACTATAAACAATTACATAACAAACTAAATACATACACCAGGAGATGTACAGTCATAGCATACATGGTAAATTAATTATTTGAACTATATTTACACAAGATACTGGCAGTTATTTTTAAGAGACCTTAGAAATAAATTCTTCGACAGAGCAGAAGTAGTTGTCAATTAAAAATTCTTTCAATTTTTTCCTGAATTTATTCTTATCATCTACTAGACATTTAATATGTGTTGGGAGCATATTGAAGATATGTATCCCTGAATAGGACGATAGTTTACGACTTTCTTAGAAAACATGATCAAAATATTTTTCTAGCTATACAAAAACTTGTATAACCTGTAATATAGAAAGAAAAATCTTTATATTCACAACAATACTGCCAAAAAAATAGCGTCGAACCAATGTGAACAGACTTAACTTTAACTAACCCAGCGCGGCAAAAAAATAGTTGTAGAAATCACTCAAGGATTTTTTAAAATAGTAATTATATTAACAATTAAATACTGCACATGATTCTGCGAAGCAACAGTCATATTAAACACATTTTAAAAGATACTACATTGAAATACTCGAAATGTAGATTTGTTGATTAAAATCGCAAATTACCATTCTGTATTAAGTAAAACGCACCACTAACACACACGCTTCTTAAAAACCTTATATTCTAACATTTTATCGTAATATGGTATTATGTATAACATATAACAAGTAAGTATTTACTTGGACGTTTTGACATTCCGGAATTCTGGTGAGCAGAAATCGGTGTTTGATGCAAAAACAGTCCCAGCATCATCACGTCAATTCTGGGCAAATTAGAGCTATTTGCCTTGATAAAACCAACTTTCATTGCGAGTATAAGAAGAACAAATGTTTTACAGCCAGCACTGAAACCTTAACAAACTTAAATAAGCGACGGAAAAATGTTCTCCGCATGAGAATAAAGGGCAGCTAAACTGGCGAGAGCCCAACAACTGACGTCATGCGCTCCGATTGGTGTTTCGTGTCACGTGACTAACAGCTGTCTTTTTACATTTTTATTTTATTAAAAATAGTATGTTTTTAACTCCTATCCAAAAAATGAAGTTGATTTTCGGTATCCTAACAACTTACTCTATCAGTGTAAATTAAGGTTTCATGGTTTCATAGTTAGTGTCAAGTTCCCCAGTGGGGATTGGTTTACAGGAATCATTTGATAAGCTGTGTTGAGTGCACATCCCCCATGCCAAATGGCACAATACTACCTATATCAATGAGGTTTAAAACTGAAATATTGTGAAGTATTTTTGTGTTTGTCTGGCCCTCCTTCCTCCACCAGTAATAAGTGACAATTTTATTATTGATTTAATAAAAAAAAAATAAAACAGTATTGCCATGAAAATTCAGTAAAACATCTTGTTTTTGCAAAAAGTTGTAACACTATAGAAATTATCTTTGATTTTCTATTGAAGATAGAGGCAAACCACAATCAAGTATAGGAGCATGTGGCTTGCAGCAGGCCATTAGGAAAAATGGAGGAGTAAATTTAAAAAAAAGGAAGAGGGAAGTTTTTGTTGATAGGCAAGTACATTTCTGTAACTTAAATTGTATCAGTTACCAACTCAAAATCATGTTCAAAAAATACTGCAATGCTTAGTCACTAACAGGGACTTGATTGGTGATACCATTAATGACTTGGGCCGTCCATGGCCTCCACATGAATAGAAAGGAGATTGGGGTTCTTAATGAACGTCTAGCTAAAGGTGAAGGGACCATACTCAAATTCATGATGGGGATACAATAGCACCTTTTTACAGGTAATGTGTTGAATAAAATTTTCTCGGGTAACTAGCCGAGTTAGTCCATCGTTTGACCACGACGTTTCGGCGGTCACAATCTCTGCCGCCATTGTCAAGTGACTTGACAATGGCGGCAGAGATTGTGACCGCCGAAACGTCGTGGTCAAACGATGGACTAACTCGGCTAGTTACCCGAGAAAATTTTATTCATTTACAACGCCGAGAAAATCTCCAGTCTTACATAGGTAATGTGTTGTTGATGCAGGAACGCAACATATAATCAAAGGGGGCTTTGTTTACAAAGATGTAGTAAATTGTTGATATCACAGAAGTAGGTAAATTTGATGGAACAATAACTAATGGAGTTCATTTAAAGACTAAGAGGGGTAATTCTACCTAAGCTATAATGCTGACTACTGCCATAGTCTGGGATCTTAGTTTACTCTTGATGATGGAAAATGATCTGTAATTGTAGCTCGAGGAAAAAAAATGGTTGCAAATTATAAACTAAATTGAATTTTTAATTGCGACAGCATGCATGTTCCAGTGACAATTTCCCTCCTCACCTAATTATCCATTTTATATAATTTTCTTATATACTGTAAGTGTTGAAATTCTTCTTATTTCAACTTTTGCCATTTACAAAGACAAGACAGGATGGAAGCTCATATTTTGAGACATGCAGGATTGGTTAATTTGTTAGTGGAGAGAACAGTCGAAGGTAAGAACTGCAGAGAAAAACAGAGATTAGAATACATGAAGCCGATAATTGAGGACATGGGTTCTAAGGGGTATGTTGAGATGAAAAGTCTAGTACAAGACAGGAAGGGTTGGAGGATTGCATCAAACCAGTGGAGAGACCGATGACAGCAAAAATAATAACAATAATAATTTTAAATCAGTTGCCATCTTGTGCCCATGGTCATCCTTTCCTTTCCATGCACTACTCCTAATTCTTTGAGCAATATCCCTCCAAGCCCCTTTATATCCTCCCAGTACTCTCTTCACCCTCTGGATTTTGCAGTAATTTCCAGGAACCAATCTAGCTACTCTCCTTTACATGCTCTGCAATTTCTGCACTTGATATTTGAAATGTTGGTACCAAACTACACCAAGATATTCAAGCACTGGTCTGACTAAAGTTTGCTCACTTTTACATCAGTGTTAGGGATGCTTATGTCTGTATTTGAAGAAAATGGTTTGTACATCTGTAACAGGGTTGCAGCATGCAGTTCTAAATGGAATCTCAGTTTCCTGGCTATGTGTAATGTATTTGAGACAGAATGGATTAGAAGATAAATGTAATAATGCCATGCTAGATCTCTCCAAACCATGAGACAGAATAGAATGTTAGCAAACAAGCTTAAAAATTTGGTTCAAATCTGATAACTTTCTTGCAGGCAGCCTAGAAAATTTAATATCAAAGTAAGTGGCCCAGTAGAGTAACAGGGCAGTGTATTTGCAGCATTACTTTGTTGTTGTAATGTATTATGTTGATGCTTGGTTGCTGTCTGAACTTAGGTTGTATGCAACAGACACAGTACTGCTGCTGAAGTAATAGCTCCATCACTGTTAATAATAACAGCAAAAAATAACAGTCACAAATATTTTCTTTATTTGTGTCTTTTTATACATGTTTTAGTTCACAAATACAACTTCTGGTAAAACTAAAATTAAAAATATCTTAAATTCTTAATACTAAATGCAAATTGGAAAAGAATAATTTGAACATAAAACATTAAATTGCTGGTTTCATTACTTTTTGTTACATAACTTAATTATATTTTTTTATTCTTTAGGCATTTTATACAACTGCTTGGTGATATAACAGAACTTACAGAAAAAGACTGGAACACACCAGCCATTGTCAAGTCATCTGATAAACAGTCTGCAAATATAGGTAAGCCTTTTATCCCAGTCAGGCATTCATAATATAATTCACTCAAATATTTTTCTTAAACTTTTTGTTTTGCCAGGAAACAACTGAAACTGATTAGCAAATACAGCTAAATATACAATACAATACATTCATTTTCCATTGATCCCAATATAAGAGACTAGCTCTGTGGGATGTGGAAAGTTGTCAATTTACAGATAAACAGTTGTATAACAAAATAATAAGTACACCACTACCATAGTATACATGGTACATTAAAAACTTCCATTACAAAATAATACATACACCAGAAGATGTACAGTCATAGCATATATGGTACATTAAAAAAAATCCATAACAAAATAATACATACACCACAAGATGTACAGTCATAACAGATATGATACCGTAAACAATTACTTAACAAACTAAATACATACACCAGGAGATGTACAGTACAAGAAAGATAAAGATGATGGGTGGGTACTGCAGATACACTAAAGTGCAAATATCCAGATAGTGCACGAAAGAAACGTATAAATGTGCAATGTAGTATTATGGATTTAACCCTTTCGCGGCTACGAGTGCCGAGCGTCCTGCCTCCCCGGCGGCTGGGGCGAGCGGACCGACGATGTGCCTGGCCGGCGGGCGGCTGAGTGGTCCGACAACCGCTGCAGGCTACGGCCGCTCTGGGCTAATCACGCGTTCGTAGCCACAGGAATAATTCAGGGCTCGAATACCAATTGTCTAAATAAGTGGTATGACCTTTATTGAGGTATGGCAATAATAAACTAACAACAACATCGCCTGATTTTCCCCAATCAGCATTTACAGTTTCTATTTCCATGCCGGCACCAGTATATACAATATAATCCAGAATATAATTGGTTTGTATGTCACAAAGAACGAAAATTTTAATGCCAAAATGGCTACGTTTATTTGGTATGTACTGCTTGAAGCGGAGCCTTCCTTTGAACAGTAGCAGACTTTTGTCGATCACTAGATTCTCAAAAGGTACTACAGTTTCGCGTAATTTATTTTTTGTGTGACCTACAATGAGACGTATTTTCACAATAACATCTTGAGATGTGGTGGAATTGTCACTGAAGTGCAACAAACACAGGATCAACTTGTACCGGTCCCTGGCCATTATGTTAGAAAATATTGGTGTTTTAAGCAAAGAATCTTTCGACCAATATTCATTTACTTCTAACTTCTTACTTCTAGGCATAAGCAGAGAACATGCCAGGAAGCAATAAAATTCCGCTGACTCTATAGGCTTCCAGCGTGCTAATATACTGGGTGCAGTTATCATTTTTTCAGTTTATAATAATTATTGATCTGTGTACAGATGGCAGAAACAAATTCCATGTACATGAAGTATAAAAAGAAATCTAAATGACTTGCTGACTCTTCGAAGTCTACTTTCAACCCACTAAATGTGTTCACAAAACGGTGTCGTTTCGTCACAGGATGATTCTCCGACCATTCATACTTTCTTTTTCCCGACGAAGTTTCACTTACTTCATTTCCTTTTCCGTCTTCAGAGGAAGAATCTTCTGTTCGTGATGTCGTGGATTCAGCATTACATCCAGACGTATCCAACTCTTCATCGGAAGAAAGCTCTGAAGTATCACTACAATCTTCGTCGCTACTATTCATGAGGATATCCATGATTTCCTTGTCTGATATACTGCGTCCCGACATGGCAAAGGCTACAGATACGAACGCTGTCATCTCACCAGAAGAAAAAACAGAACTGGCCGAATGTTAGACTCGTAAGCAGTAAGGGCCCAGGGGAGGTGAAAACTAAAGTGTTTTCCTACAGAAAGTCCAGAGTATAACAGTTGTCGTATTTCTTAATAGCAGTCATTATTTAAAACAGGTAACTTTAGTCCTGGAACGGCTCGCCATGTCGTCATACTTAAATAGCAGTTGGTTGCTTATTCATTAAGAAATATGCCGTGTTGTATTTATATTGTGATTCTATTTATATTATTTCGGAAGATAACTTTTGTGCAGCTTAATCAAATAATTAATTTGTTAGTCCCTTTTTTGCACAATTAAAATCACTCTTTTATTTTAATTTAAATACATTCATTAAATACATTATCGAACTTTTCCTAACAAGCTCTCCTTAGCTGCTGCTGCTCTAATCAATCTCTTAGTCTCTGTGTATTTCCCGTTGTTATGGAAACTTTGTTAAGAGTACTAACTGGCCCGTGGCATGGAACGCCTACCTCAAAGATGTTATTGTAGTATCGGTAATGCTACAGCCCCCCCAAGTTTACCATACCATTTGACATCCATTCCATTATAAATGGTTATGGTAAACTTTCTGTAAATGTTACCTTTTAGGTAAGGAGAGCTTATATTCTACATTTGGCTAATAACACATTTTTACATATCACGAGGACTGATGTCTTGAGGTAACTTTCCCTGGTGGTTTTCCATAAGCCGCTACTGGTTGGAACGGCATATAGTCTGTAACACACATTTCGACACAGAGTTACTGTCCTTATCACTTAAAAACCAAAATTACAGTAAGTATATTATACTACAGTATTGTTACTCAATAATATCATCTTTAGCTGTCATGGCCTCCGCCTGTTTACCAAGCACACCATTCAAATAATTTAAAAATTTTATTACCTGCCCTTGGTGCATTATATTCTTCATAAGACCGATCCTTTTGAACCATTTTACTGTTGTATAACCGGCAACATTATTAAATTCACATATTTCGTCCCTGGACCAGTACAATCCACCCTCGCTAATACGACTGGGACACCATTGTTTCTTGCTAATCTAGCATCATCATCAAAGCTTCATTTTATTTTATTTCTTCAATACATTACATTATATTCTCCCCATAAGTAATAACTTCTCTCCACTTTACTTCATCTTGAATATTCATATCTAGGCTATGAGATGTAACAACAGAGTCATTTGAAGGTTCTACCTGGACCTCAGCTATGCCTGTGTTAACCAAATCCCGAACCTTTCGGTATCATTTAAAGGCAATGCCTAGATAGTGGCCTTATTTACAGGAACTGAGTCTTGACTGTGCTGTTGTACCCTCTCTATATGATATTTTACTTCTTAATTCATTACACATTTATTCTATCATAGTAACACCTCGTTTCTTCTCCACTCATTCTATTCATTCTAATGCTCCGGTATACCTTACAAACTATATATTTACAAAAAGAAAGTCTTAATAGACAATAAACTTTTATGTAATGGTATGCTGTGGTAACAGCCGAAGACTGCACATCTGATCGAGATCCTCAATATTGGTAAGTGACAGCTTCCACTTAGTGGTTATAAACTTTTACTATCATTACAGTTGAATTGTGCTCAGCCACAACAATCAGTACTATTTACAAGTGTTTTGTGGCACTGAATAATAATATGCTAACTACAACTTAATAATAATAGGAAATTCCAATGTGATGGAGTTTATCTTTACACACCTGTGCCTTGCACTAGTGTTAAATCTTTTCATTCATCTTAAACTAAGTCATCATTTTCTGAGTTGTAGATTCAATGTCCTGATTGAATTTGTACACAGGATGAGGCAGTAAGCGTAGCTTACCCCTCTACAAAAGAGAAAACCTTTTTTTTTTCTATATTTCCAGTTCACCTTTTCCCAGTTATTCATACAAAACAACTTTCGGTTTACAGTTAATCTTACTCTGCCAGAACAGTAACATGGCAAACCAACTTCAAAAATATGTAAAGAACTCTGAAAATGTTCAACACCATTATTCTGTAACTGCTTTGATTCATAATCACAAACATAATTCTCCCCAACAATGGAAAGAATGTCACAGTTTACATCCTTCAAAATCATCAAACTACTTAATCCATCTACCTTCATTAAAGTCTCTTCCATCTCTTTTACCTGATCAAAGTCACCTATTCCTTTAATGTCTCTGATATCAAACATTTTTATAGACTTACAACCCTTTCTACTGATTTATCTGTCTTCGTGTAAGTTTCCACCTGGTTACTTTCATGCTTAGACTCATCTTTAAGTGAAACCCTTCTTTAACAATTTGTCTATCCTTTACATGATTTACATCACCATTAATTGTAACATCACTCATCTCTTATTTTTCCCTTACAGTATTAGGCCTACTATCCTTACTTTCAATTGTATTATTTAATGATTCAGAATGAATCGCATTTGTACTTTGTTCAAACCCTCTAATTACTAGACTCTCATTGCATATCTTTAGTTCCTCATTTATCCTTGTAAACTGTTTTTCCACCCTTTCTACATACTTATCTAACTTTGCCTGTGCATCAGTTTCTGATCTAATTATTCGATCCTCTAAAGACTTTTTCGAGTTTTTTAATTCTTCACTTAATTGTGCTGTAAGTTGTGCTTGTATAGCTGTAATTTGTGCTGTTACTTGTGTAGTTACTTGTGCTGTTATTTGTGCTCCCAATCTAAATAGTATTTTCTCTAATGCACCTACAGTGACTATTTCATCTTTCTTATTTACAGAACCCGAAGGATCACAAATAACCGTTGCACCTGGCATCTGATTAGCCATTCTGTAGAAAGTTAAGCAATACCCAGAGTCCCACAACTAGTATCAATAAAATGACGTGATATAATAAATTATTTGAATAATACAGAAAATTCGAAAAGATAGGTTATGGAGTCTTGAAAACACTTAACTTTACATATTTCGTAGCTGGTGGTTGAACTTTCACGCGACTCAGCTGTTGTTGTCTCTGCTGGTTCCCGCTCGGCCGCTAGTAGCGCTGCGTGCTTTCAAATTCCAAGGATTCTCCTCTCTTCTTTTCTTGATTTTTTTTTTTTTCTATATCCTCAAATTCATAAATTCACGTAGTTTTTTTTTTATTATTTCTGCAGCACCTAAGCCCTGTCACGGTCGCCATGTCGTATTTCTTAATAGCAGTCAATTATCATTATTTAAAACAGGTAACTTTAGTCCTGGAACGGCTCGCCATGTCGTATTACTTAAATAGCAGTTGGTTGCTTATTCATTAAGAAATATGCCGTGTTGTATTTATATTGTGATTCTATTTATATTATTTCGGAAGATAACTTTTGTGCAGCTTAATCAAATAATTAATTTGTTAGTCCCTTTTTTGCACAATTAAAATCACTCTTTTATTTTAATTTAAATACATTCATTAAATACATTATCGAACTTTTCCTAACAAGCTCTCCTTAGCTGCTGCTGCTCTAATCAATCTCTTAGTCTCTGTGTATTTCCCGTTGTTATGGAAACTTCCTTAAGAGTACTAACTGGCCCGTGGCAAGGAACGCCTACCTCAAAGATGTTATTGTAGTATCGGTAATGCTACACAGTGTTCTCAGAAATTCTCAGTATTCTCAGAAATGCGGTCAACAGCAATTAGCCGTTTACCTGCTTCCGAGCTCGGGCGTATATGTATGCCGTTAGCCGTCAGGACTTCCCGCCTGCCAGGCGTATATGTATGCCGTTAGCCGTCTGGTCTTCCCGTCCGCTGGGCATACATGTACGCCCGTAGCCGTCTGGTCTTTCTAGCGGCAGGGCATACATGTATGCCCGTAGCCGTGAAAGGGTTAATTTTTACTTCTGTAAATCATGTCAAACATTTTCTAATGTATTGGCCATACAATATGAATTAACAGATTTTGAACATGGAGTGGTTCTTGGTGATAGATACATGATGCATTCCATTTTGGATATTGTAAGGTGAGTTAAACATTCCTCGATCCACAGTGCCAAAGATGTGCTGTGAACATGCAATTTCTGTCATTAACTGTTGCCATTAACAATGCAGTGGCTGATCAGGTCTACTTAATTACTAAAATCAGGAACGTCTGCATCGAGTTTGAGTGTTGACAGGTCTGCAACAGTACATCAAAGAACAGCAACACTCAATGTGAAACATATGACAGATGTGTTCATGTACAAAATTTGGTGTGGGTGGAATATCACAGCAGAAGACCAATGTAAATGCCTCTGCTAACAAAATACTGTCAGCTGTAGTGCCTCTTCTAGGCTCATGAACACATTGGTTGGACACTAGATGACTGGGAAAAGATTTCATGTTCAGATGAATCATGATACCAGTTTGTAAGAGCCTATGAGTAGATTTCAAGAGTGGTGTAGACCCCACAAGCCCATGGATTCAGGCTGATAGGAAGGAACTGTTGGTAGTGTCCTAATCTTGGTATGAGTTGTCTTAACATGGCATAGGCTGACACCTGTTGTCACACTGAACTGACTAATGATTGGTACTGGTTATTTCCAGGTACTTGGATCCCATTTGCAGCCATTAATGGCCTTCGTGTTTCCAAAGAACAATTGATATTTCCAAGATGACACTGGCGTATGTGACTGGCCCAAAATTGTTCATTATTTGTTTGGAAAACATTCTGAACAATTCCAGAAAATGATTTGTCCACCTAGATTGCCAGACATGAATCTAAACAAACATATCTTGGAAGTGATCAAAAGGTCAGTTTGAACACTATATCCTGAACTGACAACACTTTTGCAATTATGAACAACTGTAGAGGAAGCATGCCTGAATATGTCTTCAGGGGAATTTCAAAAATAGTTGACTCAATACTGCTGCCCTTTGCTGGGTAAAATAGGGACCCACATGACATTAGGAGGTATCCCATAACTTTTGACACTTCAGTGTTTACAATGAAATGCTGATAACACAGAACAATGAAATTTTCTTTTTAACTATTTGGCAGCTTATTGGGAAATTAATTGCACAGTAGGAAGAGAGGAACATTGATATATTTTTTGTTTGTGTGTGAAAGTGATGACTTCTTTCTCCTTCTTATTTATTTACTTTTAAAAGCAAATAGGAATGCTGCTTTAAATTTAACGTAAAAGTGTTGGTGTCTTTAGTGCTATAAAGAAATATTAATGCTGGTTGCAATAAGAAAACTGCATATTTCTAGCTAAATTCTGACATGTATTTTCAGTAAAATAAATTCTGAATATTCATAAAGGAAATCAAATTAGCTGAAAAACATTTTTAAATTGTATATTCAGAATTTGTGCAAGATTATATTTTATTTATTTTATAGAGATTACAAAAAGTATGTAATAATACCAGTCCTTTCAACATTATTCTCAAATAAAATCATCATATGGCAATGTTGGCTGAAATATCCCGAAGAACTGTTCGATTCACAATTCAATGTGTCTGTTGTCTTGGCTAACTAAGTTAACCTGGTAATTAGGAATTGCAATCCAGTAAAGTGGGATCCCACATACAAATAGGATCCTGCATCATTTGGCAGTTTGGCAGATCCTGTACAAAATTAAGCATATCTGCAATTCGTAAAACTGTGAAAGCGTGTTTCAATCTGCATGACCTATCCTCCCCTTTGTCACTTTCCAGCTGAACTTGGTCTCTACCATTTTTATTGTCTCATTTGCTTGTCCCCTTCAAGTTCACATTTGACTCATGGCAACAAATGTAGGTTTTTGTCATCTTTCATGATTTGTAAATACATAGTTTCACTTCTATATTTTTATAAGAACTCTAATTGGTTTTTGTTGTATGCCTTACTATAATTTGAATTATGTTGTCCTGTTGCATAATTATCTCACAGATTATACAAAAAAATATACAATTGGAATTAATTCTGAGAACAAAGTAGAAATAATACAAAAAGAAGGTTAAAACTATTGACATTTATTTCAAAAATGAAAAATCCATACAATAAACGGTTTCCAGAATGCTTTGCAAAAATGTTTTTACCGTTAATTGATTCTATTACTACATCAGATTTGAGATATCTGTTTTTCAAAAGTGGATTTTAAGTTTCTAATTCTGCTATTATTATTAAAGATATATTAACAATTTTTTTAAACACCATAAAAAATGACGATTGTTCAGTATGAATATCTCAAGAAACAATGAAAAATGGCTTTCATTTAGTTTTGATGAGTGGACACCCCACAAAAACACCAATATCTTTGTTCATTGCAAAGAAAAATATTTTAATCTTTGCTTGTTTAGAATATTTGGTTTGTAAAGTTTAGTCAAATAATGATTGACAAGCATTGGTCTCGATCTCTAAACTCATGTTATTTGTTGGATTAAAATCTGACAAGTGCCATGGCAAAAGTTGGTGAACATCAGCCTTGTTACCTGTAATTGTACTTTTTCACTCAGTACACAATTGACCATTGATGTATTAAACAAAAAACAAAACAAAACTCTACTGAAAGAGAAGTTAAACACAAAAACAAATATGACTAACTCGGACATAGATGATGAAAAGATGGATGGGATAATCAAAACCCAAGGTGTGTCCATAACACTGGATCATCTATCGACTGAAGTAGTTCCTACAAGTTGTACTGTGAATGCGCCACTAGAGCAGTGGGAAGATGGGTGGCGAGTATGGAACTGAGTGTTGTGGATAGGTGGTAATGGCCTGTCCTCGCATTCGGGAGGACGCCGGTTCACATCCCCATCTGAGAATCCAGATTTGGGTTTTCAATAGCTACCCCAAATCACCCTAGGTGAATGCTCCCTTTAAAAGACCATGGCCGTATTCCTTCCCGTTACTAGCCCTGATCTTCTCATGCCTCGAATGACTTCGTCATTGACGTGGCATATAGTTTTAAGACAAAAAAAGCGAGTCCAGAAATGTATGGTGGCATGGCCTTGTGCTTGACGCTTGAATTAATCTAGCCATGAACATCGCAAAGTTCATATGACAAAGACTGGTTTTTAGACACTTGTGTACTTATGTAAATAATTTAATTCACTTATGAAATACTCCCGAATTTTTTTTAAAAAATATGTATTAAAATAAATCAATATGGCAGTATTATATGGAAATACTATTCACATATGAAAAAAGGTAATTTTAAATATATTTTAGATAAAATATTAAAATCTAGACAATTATAAATTTATTTATTTATCCACATCCACAGTTGGTCTGTAGCAACCGTCACGCCAGGAAGTGCCTTCTGTGTTTAGTTTAATTTAAAGTGTGTAGATAGCTTTTGTTTAATCTTTGCTTATTTAACAGCACCAGTAGACAGTTGGTCTTCAGCAACCGTCACGCCAGAAAGTGCCTTCTGTGTTTAGTTTAATTTAAACTGTGTAGATAGCTTTTGTTCAATCTTTGCTTATTTAACAGCGCCAGTAGACAGTTGGTCTTCAGCAACCGTCACGCCAAGAAGTACTCTCTGTGTTTAGTTTAATTTAAAGTGTGTAGATAGCTTTTAGTTTAATCTTTGCTTATTTAACAGTGCCAGCAGACAGTTGGTCTTCAGCAACCGTCACTGCCAGGAAGTACTCTTCTGTGTTTAGTTTAATTTAAAGTGTGTAGATAGCTTTTGTTCAATCTTTGCTTATTTAACAGCGCCAGTAGACAGTTGGTCTTCAGCAACCGTCACGCCAGGAAGTGCCTTCTGTGTTTAGTTTAATTTAAAGTGTGTAGATAGCTTTTGTTTAATCTTTGCTTATTTAACAGCGCCAGTAGACAGTTGGTCTTCAGCAACCGTCACGGTAGGAAGTGCCTTCTGTGTTTGGTTTAATTTAAAGTGTGTAGATAGCTTTTGTTTAATCTTTGCTTATTTAACAGCGCCAGTAGACAGTTGGTCTTCAGCAACCGTCACGCCAGGAAGTGCCTTCTGTGTTTAGTTTAATTTAAAGTGTGTAGATAGCTTTTGTTTAATCTTTGCTTATTTAACAGTGCCAGTAGACAGTTGGTCTTCAGCAACCGTCACGGTCAGGAAGTGCCTTCTGTGTTTGGTTTAATTTAAAGTGTGTAGATAGCTTTTGTTTAATCTTTGCTTATTTAACAGTGCCAGCAGACAGTTGGTCTTCAGCAACCGTCACGGTAGGAAGTGCCTTCTGTGTTTGGTTTAATTTAAAGTGTGTAGATAGCTTTTGTTTAATCTTTGCTTATTTAACAGCGCCAGTAGACAGTTGGTCTTCAGCAACCGTCACGCCACGAAGTACTCTCTGTGATTAGTTTAATTTAAAGTGTGCTAGATAGCTTTTGTTTAATCTTTGCTTATTTAACAGCGCCAGTAGACAGTTGGTCTTCAACAACCGTCACGCCTAGGAAGTGCCTTCTGTGTTTGGTTTAATTTAAAGTGTGTAGATAGCTTTTGTTTAATCTTTGCTTATTTAACAGCGCCAGTAGACAGTTGGTCTTCAGCAACCGTCACGCCTAGAAGTGCCTTCTGTGTTTGGTTTAATTTAAAGTGTGTAGATAGCTTTTGTTTAATCTTTGCTTATTTAACAGCGCCAGTAGACAGTTGGTCTTCAGCAACCGTCACGCTAGGAAGTGCCTTCTGTGTTTGGTTTAATTTAAAGTGTGTAGATAGCTTTTGTTTAATCTTTGCTTATTTAACAGCGCCAGTAGACAGTTGGTCTTCAGCAACCGTCACGGTAGGAAGTGCCTTCTGTGTTTGGTTTAATTTAAAGTGTGTAGATAGCTTTTGTTTAATCTTTGCTTATTTAACAGTGCCAGCAGACAGTTGGTCTTCAGCAACCGTCACGGTAGGAAGTGCCTTCTGTGTTTGGTTTAATTTAAAGTGTGTAGATAGCTTTTGTTTAATCTTTGCTTATTTAACAGTGCCAGCAGACAGTTGGTCTTCAGCAACCGTCACGCCACGAAGTACTCTATGTGATTAGTTTAATTTAAAGTGTGCAGATAGCTTTTGTTTAATCTTTGCTTATTTAACAGCGCCAGTAGACATGTTGGTCTTCAACAACCGTCACGCTAGGAAGTGCCTTCTGTGTTTGGTTTAATTTAAAGTGTGTAGATAGCTTTTGTTTAATCTTTGCTTATTTAACAGCGCCAGTAGACAGTTGGTCTTCAGCAACCGTCACGGTAGGAAGTGCCTTCTGTGTTTGGTTTAATTTAAAGTGTGTAGATAGCTTTTGTTTAATCTTTGCTTATTTAACAGCGCCAGTAGACAGTTGGTCTTCAGCAACCGTCACGGTAGGAAGTGCCTTCTGTGTTTGGTTTAATTTAAAGTGTGTAGATAGCTTTTGTTTAATCTTTGCTTATTTAACAGTGCCAGCAGACAGTTGGTCTTCAGCAACCGTCACGGTAGGAAGTGCCTTCTGTGTTTGGTTTAATTTAAAGTGTGTAGATAGCTTTTGTTTAATCTTTGCTTATTTAACAGTGCCAGCAGACAGTTGGTCTTCAGCAACCGTCACGGTAGGAAGTGCCTTCTGTGTTTGGTTTAATTTAAAGTGTGTAGATAGCTTTTGTTTAATCTTTGCTTATTTAACAGCGCCAGTAGACAGTTGGTCTTCAGCAACCGTCACGCCACGAAGTGACTCTATGTGATTAGTTTAATTTAAAGTGTGTAGATAGCTTTTGTTTAATCTTTGCTTATTTAACAGCGCCAGTAGACAGTTGGTCTATCAGCAACCGTCACGCTAGGAAGTGCCTTCTGTGTTTAGTTTAATTTAAAGTGTGTAGATAGCTTTTGTTTAATCTTTGCTTATTTAACAGCGCCAGTAGACAGTTGGTCTTCAGCAACCGTCACGGTAGGAAGTGCCTTCTGTGTTTGGTTTAATTTAAAGTGTGTAGATAGCTTTTGTTTAATCTTTGCTTATTTAACAGCTGCCAGTAGACAGTTGGTCTTCAGCAACCGTCACGGTAGGAAGTGCCTTCTGTGTTTGGTTTAATTTAAAGTGTGTAGATAGCTTTTGTTTAATCTTTGCTTATTTAACAGTGCCAGCAGACAGTTGGTCTTCAGCAACCGTCACGGTAGGAAGTGCCTTCTGTGTTTGGTTTAATTTAAAGTGTGTAGATAGCTTTTGTTTAATCTTTGCTTATTTAACAGCTGCCAGTAGACAGTTGGTCTTCAGCAACCGTCACGGTAGGAAGTGCCTTCTGTGTTTGGTTTAATTTAAAGTGTGTAGATAGCTTTTGTTTAATCTTTGCTTATTTAACAGTGCCAGCAGACAGTTGGTCTTCAGCAACCGTCACGGTAGGAAGTGCCTTCTGTGTTTGGTTTAATTTAAAGTGTGTAGATAGCTTTTGTTTAATCTTTGCTTATTTAACAGCGCCAGTAGACAGTTGGTCTTCAGCAACCGTCACGCCAGGAAGTACTCTCTGTGTTTAGTTTAATTTAAAGTGTGTAGATAGCTTTTGTTTAATCTTTGCTTATTTAACAGTGCCAGTAGACAGTTGGTCTTCAACAACCGTCACGCTAGGAAGTGCCTTCTGTGTTTGGTTTAATTTAAAGTGTGTAGATAGCTTTTGTTTAATCTTTGCTTATTTAACAGTGCCAGCAGACAGTTGGTCTTCAGCAACCTGTCACGCTAGGAAGTGCCTTCTGTGTTTAGTTTAATTTAAAGTGTGTAGATAGCTTTTGTCCATCTTTGCTTATTTGTTTAACAGCGCCAGTAGTCAGTTGGTCATTTGTAACCGTTACGCGAGGAAGTCCTTCTTTGTTAATTTAGGTTTTTTTCCCCAGTCGTGTCTATCGGTTGTTTGTAAGTAGTGAACAGTTTATTTGGATCACTCGATTAGTTCATTTTTCATCTTCTCCGTAGCTTTTGTTTAGAAATATGTGTATGGACTGTGATTGCTGTGTGCAGGAGCGGGCTGAGGTGGCTGATCTTCGCGCTCAGCTTGCAGCTTTGCTAACGAAATTTACAAGGCTGGAAGCTGCCGTAGGCGACTGCAGCAGATGTGCTATGGGAGACTCCGCTGAAGCTAGTGCTATCGCAGGTTCTCCTGTTCCCAGCATCGTACCTGTAGTCCAGGCTGAGACCTTGGAACCTGTGCGGCAGTCACCTGACGGTGTCTGGCGTGTGGTTTCCAGGCGTTAACGCCGCATGCGGGGGCAGTTGTGCAAGTCTGAATCCCAGGAGGACATAGCTTGTACCACTGTCCAACAGGTTTGATGTATTGTCTGGGTCTAGTTCAGGATCCACAATCGTCAAACAGCGAGTTGACAGCCCCCCTGCCCGCAAGGCCTGAGCTACCACAGAAGGGGATTTTGGTGATAGGTAGCTCCAACTGTTAGGCGTTTTATTGAACCCCTTAGGGACATGGCGAATAGGTCTGGGATGAAGTCCTGTGTCCATTCATTGTGTATTCCGGGAGGTCTGATCCAAGATGTGGATCTGGGCCATCCCAGATGCCATTGATCGGACGAGGTGTAGCCAGCTGCAGATTGTAGCTCATGTCAGCACCAACGATGCTTGCCACCTGGGGTCAGAGACTATCCTCTCTTCCTTCCGGCGGCTTGCTCATAGGGTAAGCTCTGTGGTTGATGACCGCAAGATTTCGGCTAAGTTAACTATCTGCAGCATTGTCGATAGAACCGACTGTGGACCTCTGGTTCAGAGCCGAGTCGAGGGTCTAAACCAGAGACTGCGGCGTTTCTGCAATAATCATGGATGCACATTCCTAGATCTTTGCCATGGGGTCGAATCGTGTATGGTTCCTTTGGATAGATCAGGAGTGCACTACACACGTGAATCGGCTACACGGGTGGCAGGGGCCGTGTGGAGTGCATTGGGGGATTTTTTAGGATGAGGCAGGAAGACCCGAAACTGGGATCACAGTTACGGGCAGCCCTATCAAATTCGGCACCATATGTTAGGAGTAAGCGTAAATCAGTCTCGACCATTAAAAGTACTCGTTATTAACTGTAGAAGTGTTTGTAATAAGCAGCCTGAGCTTGAAAGCATTATTAGTAGTACAGAAGCTGATATTGTATTAGGTACTGAAAGCTGGTTAAAACCGGATATAAGTTCAGCAGAAATATTTAACGATAGAATGAATGTTTTCCGTAAGGATAGGTTGAACTCCAATGTAGGCGGTGTATTTATAGCTGTTAGTCAACACCTGTCGTGTAGCGAAATAAATATCGATACGGTCTGTGAAATCCTATGGATTAGACTAAAAGTAGCTAGGACAAAACTGGTATTAGGGTCTTTCTATCGTCCACCAGATGCAGATGTATCTATTGCTGAGGCCTTAAGAACTAATGTATGTAATATAGCTCGTCAATTTCCAGATCATGCAATAATACTAGGAGGTGACTTCAACTTTCCGTATATAGACTGGAATAATTACGTTCACGTTACTGGTGGCCGGGATAAAACATCATGTGAAATTATTCTTGACCTTTCCTCAGATCTTAATCTTGAGCAGCTCGTCACTGAACCAACGCGGTGCCACAATGATAACGAAAAACATTTTAGATATTCTCGTTACGAATAGGCCTGAATTATTCACGCACATTTCTACCACCATGGGAATAAGTGATCATAAAGCTGTAATTGCTACAGTAACATTAACAGTCACGCGCAAAAAGAAAAAAGAAAGGGTCGTTTACAGGTTCGAAAAGGCCCCAAAGAAGAGTTTAAGAACGTTTTTGAGGAATAATTACATTACCTTTATATAAGGAAGAGGCTCGGTTGAAGAGATGTGGCTTCGATTCATGCATATAGTCAGGGAAGGTATGGACTTACATATACCGAAAAGGACAATCAGGGATGGGAACGATTCCCCGTGGTATACACGTGAACTTAAACGGTTACTTAAAAAACAAAGGAAGATACATGCACGTTCAAGGGCAACGATGTATAGGAGTGATTTAGAAAAGTTAGCTGAGACAAGAGAACATGTTAAGAATGCGATGCGCGAGGCTTTTAACGACTTTAGATGCAACTCACTTTCTAAGAGTCTCAACGAAAACCCAAAGAAATTTTGGTCGTACGTAAAAAAAGTTAGTGGTAGTGACAACAATATGACAGTTCTACTACAAGACGGTCGGGAAGTTGATGACAGCCGTGAAAAGGCTACCGTATTTAACACCAAATTTAAAAATTCTTTCACTGACGAAAACATGGAAAACATTCCCGCTTTTGCACGGCGTGTAGAATTTAAGATGGATCCAGTTCAAATTGATAGTGTAGGTATCATAAAGCAATTAAAGCTCCTGAAGTGGGGGAAGGCGCCGGGTCCTGATGGTATTCCAGTAAGATTATTTTCGGAATACGCCGAAGAAATAGAACCATTTCTATCAGATATATTTCGTAAATCTTTAGAAGAAAGAAAAGTACCTTCCGGCTGGAAAATAGCGCAGGTGATTCCCGTTTTCAAGAAAGGTAATCGGAGAGATCCTAGGAATTATCAACCCATATCTCTAACATCTGTCTGCAGTGGAATTCTGGAGCATGTCATATGCTCTAACTTTATGAAGTTTCTAGCTGAAAACGAGTTACTTACAGCATACCAACACGGATTTCGGAAGAACCGTTCGTGTGAAATGCAACTGGCTCTATTTTCGCATGACGTAATGAAGGTTATCGATGCAGGATCACAAGTTGATGCTATTTTCTTGGATTTCCAGAAGGCTTTTGACTCTGTACCACATAATCGCCTTTTGGCGAAGATTCGAGCGTACGGTATTTCTGATCAGATCTGCGAATGGATAGGCGATTTTCTAACTGGTCGGTCTCAGTATGTTGTTGTTGACGGGGGAAGCCTCTTCAAAGCTAGATGTTACTTCGGGCGTTCCTCAAGGAAGTGTAATAGGACCACTTCTTTTCTTAATTTTTATAAACGATCTCGGTGACAACGTTAATTGCAGGATGCGATTTTTTGCTGATGATGTACTTATTTATAGGGAAGTGGGGGTGCTCTGACAATTACTTAGAAATACAGCGCGATCTGGATGTTATTTCGGAATGGTGCCGTAAATGGCAGCTTACACTTAACTGTAAAATGTGCAAGGCAATGCAAATAAGTAATAAAAAGACCCCGTTTGCTCACGAGTACAAAGTTAACAATTCAGTTGTTGACACGGTCAATTCCCTGAAGTATCTAGGCATAACAGTACAAAGCAACATGAAATGGGACTTGCACATAACTTCAGTCGTAGGCAAAGCTAATTCAAAACTACGTTTTATAGGTCGTATTTTGAGAAGCTGCAATGCTCATACAAAGGAAATAGCGTACAAAACACTAGTGCGTCCGCATTTGGAATACTGTTGTGCAATTTGGGATCCGTATCACAAGGGATTGATTGACACGTTAGAGAAAGTACAGAGGAGAGCCGCTCGATTCGTGACTGCTAGTTACAGTCCTTACGTAAGTGTCACAGAGCTGATTCGTGGGTTGGGCTGGGATTGTTTGGCGGACAGACGACGTCGTTTTCATTTAAATTTGTTGGAGAATATGCGAAAATCTCTAATTTACGAGTGCAACGAAATACTTCTTCCGCCAACCTATTTAGGTCGCAATGACAGGAGGGATAAGATTCGAGAGATAAGATGCCGTACTGATACATTTATGTATTCTTTCTTTCCTCGTTCTGTTTGGGATTGGAATACTCTAAAATAGGATTTGTGCTTAGCACCCTCTGCCACCCACAGTAATTGTGAATTGCAGAGTATAGATGTAGATGTAGATCCACATCCGCTTCTGCAAAATATCCGCATGTGCGGATGTCAAGCACAGAACATCTGCTTCTGCATCCGCTTCTGTAAATATGACATCCACAACAACCCTATGGGGAAGGATAGTGGGAAGAATGTGATGCATTTCAGGAAAGGATCTAAGAAAGTCATAGCCTTAACAAACAATTTGGTTTAGCGATTCCAGGCCAGGGAAAAACTGAGTGAGAAAAACAGGGATCTGGTTGGCTATCAAGAGTCGGGAACTGTCCCCCACACCAACATAATCAACCTAAAGCCAACCAGAACCCTGTTTTTCTCACCCAGTTTTTCCCTGGCCTGGAATCGCTAAGCCAAATTCATCAGTCAGGCTATGACTTTCTTAGATCCTTTCCTGAAATGTGTCACATTCTTCCCACTATCCTTCCCCATATGGTTGCTGTCCAAGTTCTTACATTGATTGGCCTGACCTCAAACTAATTATCTATCAGAATGAATGGTCACAGACAAACAGTTTACTCACAAAACCTGGACCTCCCTGTTGTTCACCATGCCAGTACTCACAACACCCACGACCTTAATAACTGCTTCACAGTCAAAATCATTAAAGTACTTCCAGACCACTACCTCCCAATCTGAACTCCGCAGGTGGGAATTGGCATATCAACATATCCTGAAGACTAGACATCCCCCAGGCCTTAATTTCTGTTAATATCTTCCATCCTCACCCTATACTCCCATCACTGTCCAGCACAATAGATTCATATATTTTTCAAAATCTTTTCAATTATATTTTTATTTATTTATTTATATTTTTTATTACTATTATTTTTTCAACCATTTTAATCTTTCTTATTCTCGTGGTTATATTATCGTTTCTCCCCGCACCACCTCCGGTGGTCTATTGAGTTCTATGAGTGGCTGCGTCAAACTCAAGTCTTGCGCAAGCCCAGCCACCGACCTCTGTTAACTTGAACTGTTCACCTGAAATATTGTATTTTCTTTGTTTGTGTATTGTTTTGTTTTGCTGCTGCCCTCCTCCCTTCAACTTTGGTGAGTGTTGGGTGTTTGTTTTTTTCCTTTCTTTTCCATGCCAATAGTTATTACCTTAGATTTGTAGAAGACATAAGTAGGTGGATGTAGGAAAGAGGAAAAAAGGGTTTGTGGGGATATTGCCACTAGAGTGTGTACTCTTTTGCTTAATTAAAGAAGAACATTTAAATATTTATTCCTCTTGAATTGTATTTCTGTATTGATAATCTGTTTCCAATTTGTAATTATGTGAAGACAGGCTGCAGATTTGATTAAGGCCTATTATAATCTATATCTCTTTAGTTTTCTTTGTGCCAGTATTTATTATTACTTATGTATATGAATATTTGATGATTCCAATTATATGATCAGGTCAGTCAATGAAAGCTATACTATTCTCCATAGTGACTTCAAGTCTCTTTTATTAGAATTCTTTTAATGCTAAATATGCTGTCATTACATAACCCTCACTTCTGGGATCTTGCTTGTTCCTGTTGTAGTCTGATAAGATCTTCACTCTGGCATTAATTATTTTTGCGAGCATTTTTATAAGTAGTATTCATTATATTAATGCCTCTATATTCTTCTCATTGAGTTTTCTATCCCCTTTTAAAGATAGATATAGTATCTGTCATTTTCCACCTGCTCAGTATTTTGTAGCTGATATGGTACTCATTATGTAGATGTAACATTCTTAATTTATATGGAGGGTCTACCTATTTTAATATTTCAATGTTGATGCCTTCAGGGTAACCTAAAAATTTTGTAACTGCATAGCAAAATTTGTTCTAAGAATCACAAGTTAAATTGAATAGAATTGCATATCATTTTTAAAGTCAGTTACCAAGTTAATTCAAACTAGGTTTTTACAGTTTTGAGATAGTATTTTCTGTTGCATCAACCTCAAGCAGTATCCTGGAATGATATTTACAAGTAAATTGAGGAAGGCAGTTAGAGACTTCAAATTTACTAAATAATCATTTTGAATATGTTTGTAGATGCTTTCAGATTAATAACTTCAAGAACATAGGAAATATTGATTAGTTAAATTCTATTTTTGTTTGACGAATTTTATTTCACCCTTTTGAAAATAGTAAATATACCTTATTTGATATCAAATTAAAGAGTATTCAATTGGGAATAAAGTAAAAATTTATTTCAGTTTCGTAACTGCAAAATTGTAGAAGTTATTAACAGGTTTAGGAAGTATTAGAAAATTATTTTTTTACAGCTAAACTATTGAACCTAGAATTTTTTTAAAATAAGTATAAGAATTGGCGCCTTTTAAAGGATCTAGCTACTCTCAAAATTTCAGAATGATAGGAATATTTTAAGTGATCAAGGTAAAAAATCTGATCCAAGTTTACAAGCGTGAGATCTGATATCCGATCAGTTCACCAGACTACTCTCGTGGGAAACCCGGAAGTCTTTACATTCCCACGGACATTTCGCCATATGGTGCATCGGCATAACTTAAGTGTTGGTCATCGGCAAACAAGTCATACTGTAGAAGCGTGTGACGAACTTTCATGTGTTGATTAGTTATACTTTGAACAATGGGGTTTGGTCTGGCTCAATTGGTTAATTGAATTTACAATTTTGTCTTTGGTAAAATTGTCTGATGCCAGTTCAGTTTTAGACTTTGCTAAACTTTGAAGAATAAAATGATTATTTACCAGCAATAGACTTGTGAACACTGTTATCTATATCCTTTCCTAGCTTGGGGTTTAAATCAAGCAAGGTGGTGATCAGTTTAATGTGGCAAAGCAAGAGCTGAAATTATCCTAGGCATGATCACGGTTATAGTTGATACAGAACATTATGGCTAATGTTATAGCCTCAGCACCGCTTGTAAATCTTCTAAGTAGATGGCACCCACAGTGCAATTATACTGAAATTTCTCCTCTTGGGGATGTTGGATTTCTGTGTACCACAAGAACCTATAGTATTCTTTCTACAGTTGTTCATTAATTAAATGTATATCTGCACCATTTTTCTCTGATTCATTTAAATGTCTTAGCACTTTAAAGTCTTGTCTTCCATTTATGTAATTTTCTATACTAGCTATAAATTTGTCCCATGAATCACAATGTGCAGATCTTATTATCTGTTTGGCATTATTTCTGTTTCATATGTATTCTGCTTTTGCTTCTTGTGTTTTTATTTTGAAGTTATTTCCTACATGCTTTTCCTTTACCTTTTACTGCCTTCACTTTACAATCAATCCATATTTTCAATCCCTTCCCTTTCCTATAATTTTTTCTTCCCTAGAGCTTCATAAGCTTCCGCCTATATGCATATTACGCAATTCCTTATCCACTGTTGGCACCTTTAACCCTTTGACTGCTGTTGACGTGTATACACGTCATGCTGCCTGCTGGCCCCGAGTGCTAATGACGAGTTTAGACGCTGCCGCCGGTTTTTACCTTAGTGCTGTTGACGAGTTAAGCCACACCCGCCTGCCACTACCTGAGTGCTGATGA
Source organism: Vandiemenella viatica (assembly GCA_031002005.1). NCBI lineage: Eukaryota > Metazoa > Arthropoda > Insecta > Orthoptera > Morabidae > Vandiemenella > Vandiemenella viatica. The sequence continues at coordinate 263,888,474 of JARYHS010013630.1, forward strand.
CGAATATAGACGCGCCGCTACCTGAGTCGTACAGCGGACTTCACGACCCATTTCTCAATAGCCTTTTGCAGTTCTGGTCGCTAGTTTATCATCCAAATGTTTGTCTTTAGGGAGCCTAGGCGTTGCTCTACAGTTCACTATTCAACAGAAATTACATCAGTCTTTTTGTGTCCTGTATTTTATGAAGAAAATGGCAAGACGTCATGGGTGCATTGAGGAAGAAATCATGGAGATTCTTACGAGGAGTGACACCGAGGATGAACTACTTGATTTTGATGGAAGTGATAGCTTTTCCACAGAATTGGAAATCTGTAGTCATAAACCATACTCGTCAGCAGGGGTGACAATGCAGTCTCGTGTTTCAACAAGAGATGTTAGTTGTTCTGAATATGAAGAATCAGAAAGTGATAGGGAAACGCTTACGAAGAAATTACGTCTTAGTGATAAATCTGACTGGAAATAAAATGATTTTCATCCAGTTAGTCACGCATTTGATGATACGCTGTTGGGACATGTGTGTCAAATAGGGAATGTGCCAAATATTCTGTCAATTTTCATGTTATTTTTTTACAGAAGAACTGATGAAATATATAGCTGATGAAAAGAATCGGTTTTATATAACCACTATGGAGAATATTCCAGAATCAGTGCATTCTTGAATATCAAAGTGGAAAGATACTGAATATGATAAAAAAATTTGTTTCATAGCTATTTGTCTTCTGATGCATCGTGTGAAAAAAATTGAAAATTAGCTAATATTGGACCAGAGATGTCCTTCTAAATACCGCAATTCTTGTTGAACTTGTGTCCAGGAACCGCTTTTTGTTACTCTGGTAAGGTTTCGTGAGATTTCTCCAACCCCCCCCCCCCCCCAATCCCACCGCTGCCCTATTTCAACTCGCGTAATAATGGACAGACACTTCACAGCTTTGAAATGTTGAAAAATCTGTTGAGTACTTATGTGTAACAAATTTCATCAAAGAAACAAAATTATTTATAGTCGGGTAATTACAAAGCGCAGCAAACATTCAGTCAACATCGAGATATTTTGGGAATCTAGCATCTACAAAGATATTTCAGCAAGCCAAATTTCAGGTAGTGTGGGGGAGGATGCTTGTGCAATTATCATTTTCAGGTGTCTTTTTATATTGTGAATAGCACGTAGGAAAAATCGGATGCCTTTAACTCTCTGTATAACTTCGAATATCTCTAATTTAACAGTCTTGGTCTGAACGCGGTATGTAAGTGTGGAAGTAAAATATTTCTAGCATCTTCTTCGAATCTATGCTCTTTACAATTCAACAAAAACACTCTTATACAGTAAGGAACATATAGAAAATTGCAGTTGTTATAAACGGGTATGCAGGAAAGAACAGTAAACTATTAAGGTAAATTTAAGAATCACGATGCTTTCGACATAAGCTGTGAAAATCTAGTAAAAACTACAAGCAAGATATAATTATTAGTGACGAATAATAGGGTTAGTGATTGTTTGATTCTGCAGTAATTTATTTGCAGAGAAACTATGTAGTGCGAGTATTTATTGTGTATCAGCTGTAAGAGGTCACGCCAGGAATATTAAGCACTGGGCAGGTGGGACAGTGCAGGCCACTCCGTCCCCAGGAATAATCACTTAGCTCAGGTAGCCGGCCTCAGCGCAGCAGGTAGACGATCAGCTGTCAGCAGTCAAAGGGTTAAAAGATCCTCTTGAAATAGAGTTTGATTTTGTCTTTTAATACTTTCTTTTACTGGTAAGTACACTTAAAAAACTTCTTGCTGTGTACCTGCCTTTGGTTTACTTTCTACCATTTTGTAGTCATTATAATCGTAGTGACCACTAAATAGTGGTCTGAGTAAATATCACTTCCTAGTTGCACTGGAACATTCTCTATTTGATTACAAATTTTATCATTTTATCTATTAGTGATTGGTGGCCTCTAGTATTACAAGTTTATTTGTGAATATCTTTCTATCTGAAAAAAGTGGTAATGGTCTTCGCTGTTAAATCTTGCAAATTGTCCAAGTTCCTCTCCATTTCTGTTTATATTACACTCTCCAAATTCACCAACTTCTCCTGAAATTGGGGTGGTGCAAACCATGGTGTTTAAGTCGCCACATATGAGGATGTGATTGTAAGAGTTTTCATATGGCTGCTGGTTTCATGTGCTTAAACCCCTTCATTCCATACATGTTGCCCACAGCATCTTGCTGTCAGATAGGCTCAAGACAGAAGAGCAGCAAGTAAGAAAAGATTTTGACACCTGTGTTAACAATAATTAACCCATATAAACTCATAGTCAAAACAACATTTTGAGCACTCTCTCCACCAATTTTGTGTCTTCGAACAACTCCCAATACTAGATCCTTTATCATATCAATTACATATTGTGTTCTGTGGTACTCTCCATAGAAAAAACCTAGATGGATGTCCAAATTTATATCCAAAATGTGGGTCTCTATAAGGATAAAATGTACAATGGGATGTAATGTTTGCTTGTCAGGTATGCTTCCAGAGATTAACTTTTTGTTGACCCACACATATACTTGTTACTCTGTCATTGGCTTTAGAAAACACTCTTCAGTATCTTGTTATTTATTTGAAGACTTAACAGAGATGATAGATTTTCTCACAGATTAAAAAGTGAATAATGGTCGCCACCCAGATTCCGGGAATTCAATAAGATTACTAAAATAAATGTTTGTCACTAGAATGTTCACCATATTCCAAAATATCAATTTTAAACTTTATTTTAAAGCACAGATACCCAGGCAGGTACCAGTTCCACATTACAAATGAAAGACATCGAATCTCATCTTGAACAAGGCAGGTTTACAGACAGAAAACCTGGTGCCCTAAATAGCATATGTTGATCTGATTGGGTTACTGTACAAATTCGACAGTCTTTGCAGCTCACATTACTGCTTGGTGAGAAAATGGAAAACATCGGCGACCCGACAAGCTGACCCAACATGACACAAAGGCATATCACCTTTTTTCAAATGCCTGGAAATTACTGCACTTGTAATATAGCATTTCATAATATTAGTAATAAAAAGTTTAAGGGGAAAAGAAAAAGAATAGCAGATTTAATAAAGATTATTTCCTCTGACATGTTCAACAATATAGGATCTCTGGAAAAAGAAGAACAGAGGAGAATTGTTGGTAGAGCTGGCGAGTAAGGCAGATTAATCTAGCAGCGGATTAAGTTTGGAAAGAAGAATAGTTGCATAATAAGAAGTTCAAACATAATATTTGCGGATAGAAAATTTAAAAGATCTTGAATAGAAAAGAACCTGCAAACATTTCGGAACTAACCTAATGGAAGATAATTAAAGACATGGTCATTATTGGTATGAGAGGATTTTAGACAGAGGAAACAAAGGAAATAAATTACAAACATTACAATCTTAATTCTGTCTATAAAATGTATCAATTTCACATTCCAACAAACATAATAATGCAACACACTGTAATCTTGTTTGTCTTGCAGCCAATCGTGATTCTTTATGGTAATCACATAACCTATTCGACCAATCATGTGTTTCTTTAACACTTAGTACACCAGAGATTACTTCTTGATGTACCCTGTCCTCTCTTTTTCCTCCATTTAAACCTGTAGTTCGCTGTTCTGTCTTGTCGGCTATCATGCCCTCTGCCAGCTCAACCCCTGTACCAAAACAGTTTGCTAAATCTGCACTCATAACATTCACATCACATCCTGTAAAACAACATATACACTAAAGCAATGGTCTGATCCATCTTTTGCATCCCAGTTCCTTTATGTGACTGATAAGTCCCCTCATCATCCTTTCCACTAAATACAGAATTTTGAAACCTCTTCTTACTATCTGCACAATATATTCTGCCAAGTAGGATTCATCATCAAATGTCAAGATATATACATTTCATGTCTTCAACAAACCATCTTTCTCTACCTTATAATCACACAAAATCTTTAATACAATCTGAGTAACTAGTAACTTGAGTTAGAATCATTCATAAGTCTGTCTCCTAAGAGAATAGAATTTGCTTAAATTGTCTAATCTGAAGGAGATTTTTATTTTCACATGTGGATATGTGTGATTTGAATTTCTGTCATAAAATTGTTTTATTTCAATATTCATCATATTTAAGTCACAAAGTATAACAATTAATTAACTTTTTGTAGAATACCATGATCTGCTGCTATCAGATCTTGAAGAAATTGCTACCCTTGGTGTTGGAGGATTTGGCAGAGTAGAACTTGTAAGGAGTCGTAAAGACAGCAACCTTGTGTTTGCATTAAAGAAACTCAAGAAATCATATGTTGTTGAACAGCAACAGGAACAGCATGCATACAATGAAAAAATGGTCATGCTCCAGTGCAAGAACAATCAATTTATCTCAAGGTCTGAACCAATTTTCTGGCTGAACTAAAATATATTTAATTTATGTATGTATTATTTTCTATGAAAACTGTGGCCAATATTTATTTACTAGTTTGCATTGTTAAAAAAAGTATATTGTTGATTGATGATAGCCAGTTTGATTGTATCATTTTAAAGTGTATATTTACATGACCTAATGGAATTATTTTACCCTCCAGGCTATACAGAACCTACCGTGATTCAAAATATGTATACTTCTTAATGGAGGCATGTCTGGGAGGAGACTTGTTTACAGTACTGCAGAAACACCATTTGTTTGATGAGAAAACTGCAAGATTCATGACAGGTTGTGTTGTTGAAGCTCTAGATTATCTTCACAATCACGGTTTCATTTACCGTGACCTGAAGCCAGAAAATCTTCTTCTCGACTCCAAAGGCTATATTAAAATGGTGAGTGAATGTTTGAATAGAAGGCATAAAGCCCTACTATAATTTCACACTAGACATCCACTCACAAGATAAAATGTATATTATTAAAGTAAAACAAAAAATATTTCTTTGATTTGGAGACACATATACTGAAAAGCTCTGATAATATTTCATTATACAAACTCCACCTTTGATTTATCTTTTATTCAATAAAACTACACATACTGATAGTGGAACATTTATTGTTTTAGAAAAGAGTTGCAAAAATCACAGAGAGATACATATACAGGGTAGTTTTTGAAAAGAAAAAAAAATGGTCCAAACCTCAGGATCCTTTTGGGGTTGGTAGAGAGAGTGATTTTATATATGGAACAACAGCCTCCAAAGCCATGAAAAACATGGTTGAAGTAGGTCCACCGCCTGTGTAAGGTAGGCAGCATCCAGTGGTATAGTAGTGGGGAGGAGATGCGCATCTGTCATTGTCTCTCTTTTACATGGAGTTTCTGCAATTAGACATGCCTTACTGCCACTGTATTGCTGAATGTTGTCAGCTTTCAAGGGCAGGGAGCCTACTTCAACCATGTTTTTCATGGTTTTGGCAGCTGCTGTGACATTTTGCTCCTTACCTCAAATCACTCTCTGTACCAATCCCTCAACTATCCTGAAGTTTGAACAATTTTTCATATTTCATGGTAAGAGATTGGAGGCAGTCCAAGAATTTGCCTTGGTGATTGCAGATAACTGCCTAAAAGACAGCTGGTAAGCAAGGACCACACAAGGAGAATTTCTTTATAAATGCATGATAAAGTGTAAATAAAAAATTAGGATGGGAACCTGTGTGCATTAAGGTGCAGTCACCCTAGGTCATGGAAGTATAGCAGGACATCGGCCATCCTGATTACAGTTTTTGGGCAGTTTCCTGTAGCAAACAAAGCAAATGAATGCTGGGATGTTCCCCAATCTCTGCTCGTAAACTACGTATTTCACAAACACTCACACAAACATACACAAACACACACAAACACTTATCACACAAAAAACATAGTTATATGTTAATTATATGTTTGTCAGATAGACTGACAAAACAACATTCCTCCAATAGCATGTAAACGCTCTGGATCTGACAAATTTGGTTCTGTGATGAGTAGAGTACATGTCCTCACACTCTCATAATTACACACTAGATTCCTGTGTGAAGCAATATTTTTCTTTCCGAGGATCGTTTTAGCTTTGAAAGCAACATTTTGTTTCTATTCTGTTGGCTTCCTGGGCCTACCACAGAAAAGGATTTTCTGATGGAGTTTACTCCCCTAGCCTTTGTAGGTTGCTCTTCCCTATAAGGCAATGGTTTCCCTCTCAATTTCCCTTGAGAGGATAGGTTACCTCCTCCACAATCTATCCCATAGCAAAGAACTTTTTTTCCATAGATGCCATTATGGTCTTCACCAATGACCCTCAGAATGGGTGCTGTGTTATACCACACAGGACTGGGTCCCCATCAGGACTTTGCCATTCTACCATTCTGGACTACTGAGATTGAGAATGCCCACCCGCGCATCGCGTATGAATCATGTAAGAATTACTCAAGTGGAAGATAGGGTAGGTGGCCCTATCTCCCATGAGCCAGGTTAATGGTTGCATATGATGCTACAACCAAAGACCACCTAGAGCTTATTTGGAAAAAACGATAATGGGAAAAATACCAGTGGGAAGACCAACAAGAAGATCGATAGACTGTAACATATGTAACATAAAATTTCATAACTTCATAAATAAATTTGTTTTCAGAAGAGTGAGTTCATTTAAATAGCATGGTACATCATCTTAGAGAATTCTAGCTATAAATCAGATTATACAATTGTTGGAACTCAGAAAGTAGTATTATCATATCTGGTATTTGGATTAAGAATATTTCGTAAAAGGAAACATTGCCTTTATTTCTAGAGCCATTTAGAATTATAACTAGTAAAATGAAGATAGAAATCTTATAGCTAGAAAATTCTACTAAAGAGTTGTAAGACATTAAAAGTTGGAAACCCACATAAAAAATTAAGACACAATTACACATTTAAAGTTCTAGAAGTCATAATTTGGAAGTTATAAAGTCAGTTTATAGCCTGAAAGAAGTGTAATTGTAATAGGGATAGTCCATAAACCATGTAGCTCAATTTTGGCCACCTGTGTACCCCACTGTAAGCACCTTAGAATTTGGATAAATTCTAGTTTTCACAGTTATAGAGCATAAGGTAGGGAGTAAACTTCCCAGTTAACATTAAATTTTTCAGTTTGCAACTATAGGACGTGATAAACCCATTTCATGCGGAAGCCGATTCTGCAACCTAACTCAAGAAATAAACCAATTTAAGAGCAATAAAGTCACTCAGCATATAATATAAGTGCTAAATAAACATTTTTTAATAGTAAAGAACTTTTAAAATAACCTGGAATAGGGTAATCCAATATTATCCAACTTGTAAACAATAGATTTTGGTTACGTGATAATATCACTAATTCTTAACACTTATCGATGCAGTAAAGTAATTTAATAATAATAATAATTCAAAAGAAAGATAATATCAGTAAAATTCAATAGTTTCAGACCATTTAAATATAGTAAATAAATTTTTAAACACTTCGATAGATACACTTTCAACATTTTTAATCATATGTTATCAGTAATTTCTTGGACTAAAAAGTAGATTTCATAAAAGAACGAAAAATCTAGTATAACATATTAAAATTTCAGAACATTCCATGCAGGAGAACAGATTTTAGATCAATTTTAAAGTTATTTCGTCACTAATCACAAAAAGGCAGCATTCAAAATTTATTTGCGATTAAACCAAGCCACTTCAGTAAATAAAACAACTGTTAAAACACTTAACTAAATAAGAGAAAAATTCAGAAAACTTCACTTTTTCAGTATAAACAACACTTGTATAATTATTAAACATAAACCAAGGGTCTGCTAAACAGAATTAAACCCGATCTTTGTCAGAATCATAACATTGCTATTATACCACCTATAATAATAAAATTTACATTTTTATAAATTAGAAATTAGCGTAGAACATGATGACACCAATTTTATCATGATAATTTGCAATTCAGCAGGGTCGCCTAAAAATTGCCAGAATTAACAAACATCTCAGGGAATCACTAATTAACTTTCGATAACTTTAACCAATGCACCTGAAAACTAAATTCATTTACAAGTAAGATAATTATTTGAGAATTTTCACTAAACACTTTTCATAATCCTTGAAGGTCAGGCTACACATGATTAAGAACACATTCTATAATTACACCCTTTTACACTTTTTTTGGTAAGCGTTAGAGCACATAGATCATCCGGTTGAGGGTATATAGGTAGTTGCCAGGTGGTTGTCTTTCGATTTCGTCCTTGGTCTTTTTTCCGGGAACGTGGTGTATATTGGACACGCACGAGCATGTGTTGGATGTGTGCTGAAGTGATGGCTAGTTAGGTGGGACAAGTTCCGGTTGGTCGATGCACCGCCATATTGACATTAAGTTAATAGTAAATTTTCAATGGGGATCAGTTGGTGAAATTCTCTCTCTTCATAATCTGCAATTTGTTTGGAAAAGTTTAGTCCGATAGCCTATTTGACTGTAACTGCTGTTTTTTTCCAAATATGATTTTTAATAAACTTTAAAATTTTTCAACAAGTGGATTTTTCAAATGTTTTAGCTTTGAGCAGTAACCTTTTCTAAGCTTTTGGTTCAAATAAGCTTGGTGGCAGCCGATAAGCTTTACAGTTAAATATTCCAGGCAGGCACATGGTCAATTTAAAAGTATAGAAGCAGATTCAGAGAACATTTTATTTCAAGTAGACATTCAGTTGAGATATTTAAACCTATACTTCACCCCGGTATAGCAGTTTGGGATCCTTACACCACCTCCCCCCCACGTAGCCTGACGTGGCTTTTCTTTCTATTCTCCCCCCCCCCCCTCCAATAGCATGTAGCTTTTTTTCCCTATTGATTGCAGAAGACATTTTGCACTGTTTTCTCTTGTCAGACTATCGTAATTACATACAGAGATAGTTAAATGATGGAAATAAATATTTACGTGCTGTTGTCTCTACCTCCCCCCCCCCTTTCCCACATAGCCCAACATAGCTTTCCAGCCCCCCATCCCCAACACCCTACACCAAGCCACGTAGTTTATAGACGCTCCCTTACACAGCACATTAAAGTATGAAAAGGTTCAATGGAGTTTAAAAATAGCCTGTTTAGAAGGATATAAGTAAATTCAGTTGAGAAAATTATATCCAAAAGAAAATACATTATGATACCGTACAAACAGTTTTCAGTAAGTCTCATTAAGATAAATGTAGTATTTTCATCAGGATGGAACAAAGTAGAAGTTTTACAGTCTCAGGAAAATGTCGCAATGAGCCAGCAAGTACTTCCTGTTTCATCACCCTGAGACAGCGTCTACTTTATAAATTCATAATAAATAGAGGAAATCACATAGCAACTTCAAAACTTCACAATTTACAAGTAAAATTATGTAGATTTGTTTAAAGTATGTTTGATAGCTGTCAGTTAGATATACACAGTTTCAAAGTTAAAACTTGTGTAAGAATTTTGGTTGAACCTATTATAAAATAGTAAACACAGCAATTTTAGTACCAAACGAGACAGCAATAAATTAGATGCAAGTTAAAAGTTATTTCAGTTTCGTAGCCTTAAAACTATGGAAGTTATGAACAATTTTATAATTGCACAGAAAATTATTTTTTACGGCCAAACCATCAAAATAACAAAATTTTCTTAAGAATTGATTTTAACATTTATAAGCTGGCCTAACTACTGTCAAAGTTTCAGACACATAGGAATATATTAAAGGATGTCTAAGGCATCTGATGATGCAATACCTGAGCGTGGAAGGTGGAGTAGGAACTACTTCCCTGTCCATAAATACCACCCCTCCTTCCTCAAGCTTGCCATGCACTCGCTGGAATCACTTGAGCACAACGTGTGTCAGTCAGGGTAGCACTTTGCATGGGTAGGCCTACAGCTAAGCAGGAGACCACATGGTGAAATGAAAAGTTGGGGTGCCATCTTAGAAATTTAGTGGTGCTGTGGAACTTTACAGTGATCCTCATGTGACTATCATTCAGTTAGAGATTTTATGGGGGTTGGTCTGGATTGAATTACTTATCACATCCTGCAGTCTATTTATTTGGTGACAATTTCTGATAGCCTTAAATATTGTACAAACTTGTAAAATTATTTCTAAAGAATGTAATAATATTTTGAACTTTAAATTAGAATTGCATGGCTGTAACCACAAACTGTAGAACAATCTAATTATACAAGGCACTCAACACGGTTACAGTTGATGATGTGGTGTTTATCTTTAACCCCAGTAAACATTATATCATTACAAGACCTACTGAAGGAGGATATAGAGAGAAGAGGCTGGAACTGGGAATCTGTTATGGACAGAGAAAGTTTCCAGAAAGGAGACAGTGAAATACAATCGTCTATAGCCACCAAGATGAAAACACAGGAAGGTTCGTAAACCACACCCAGGAAACTGGAGGTGGTTCCCAACGATAATGATGCCTATGTGAAAGTGCAGGTGTTGAAGAAACCTCTACTTGGCATAGATAACAGCAGGACAGCATTGACACATTAAAGACAGAATCATAAGTTATGCATTGTAATTATTGGAAATATACTCTTCATCAAAAGAAAACTATACCTGGTAATTGAGTGGTCGGGAAAATCAGTGGTTGAGGCATCTAAATTGGGATCAGAAACTCCTCAGTTCAAATCCCAGTCTTAGCTGTTATTTTCAAAAGCCCATAATCTGACTTTCACCTCCAATAATGCTTGCTTTATATTTATGAAGTATGCCAACCCTTCCATCACTCATATTCAATATTAAACTGTAGAGGCTCTATACCTGGTAGGATTAACAGGCAAGCAACAGTTTCAATAACACAGCAGATTGTACAGCCAGTAAGAAATGCTGTGATCAATGTCCTAGTCAGACCACTAGAAATTATTATTACAATTGTGAACATATATGAGCCAAATGTTGAAAGTTATACCTGGATTCCTATCGGGTAGTCATGTAGAAATAGATTGTGCAAACAAATTGAGGACTATGACGAAAAATATAGCTTTCAGTTTCAGGCATAAGACAGCAGAAAGTTTTCATTTGTTAGTACAGGAGTTATAGAGAGGTGTTGAATAATTTACATCAGAAAGTGAAAAAAGAGACAAGTTCACTTAAAGAGAAAGTAAATCCATAGGGTAATTTTCAGTACCCTTAATTAAAGTAAGTGATTCTAATCTATTTTCTAAATATGCAGCAGTGCTTTTTAAATAACTCACATTGGATATTTTTAAACTGAGCATGGTGGTGTAACGGCTAGCGTTCTGGCCTCGCATTTGGGAGGACGGCGGTTCGAATCCCCGTCCAGGCATCCAGATTTGGGTTTTCTATGGTTTCCCAAATCACTCCAGTCAAATGTCGGGATGCTTCCTTCAAAAGGCCATGGCCGAATTCCATCCCATTCCTTGCCCCCCATCCTTTCCCATCTCTAAAGACCTCGCTGTTAGAGAGACGTTAAGCAGATAAAAAAAAAAGATATTTTTAATACTCTGAATTATTCTTTCAATCTAATAACAACTTTGAAAACAATTGTTTAACTTTTAGTTACCTTTGGTTAGAACTTGTTTTCATAGTTACTTCCCCAGTTATGTTGTATCTAAGTATTTACGTCCTTGAACATAGTCATGTATTCCTCATAACCATTCTATTTTATATATTCAGTGGAATTATTAGATGTGTTTCAAAATTCCATCCTCTGGTTTCTTACTACACTTATGCTTGCAATATTGTTAAGATAACCATCTTTTAGTGTTTATTTTTTTTACTCTCTGGTGTTTATATCTTAGTATCTATAAAAATAGTTAATACATTTTAACATTCACCAAACAAGTTATTAAAATTTTCTACTTACAAATCTAGCTGCCCTTTTTTGCAATGAATAATGAGATTTTAGTGCCTCGTGAAGATTTTAAATAAATAAAATGAAACCAATTAATTGTTAGTGGTTGTTTGAAACCACATACCATCAATATGAATAAAATACATGTTTTTATAGAAGTATCACAATTAACATATATAATTATACCCATTTAGAGGAATGATGATTCATAATTTACTGTTGTGGTAAGTAATGTTAATTAATATTTCTGCCAGTTGTAAATACTTTTCTTATTTATTTATTTATTTTCCAGATTGATTTTGGTTTTGCCAAACAAGTAGGACCAGGTGGAAAAACATGGACTTTTGCTGGCACACCAGAATACATTGCCCCTGAGATTATTCTTAACTTAGGACACAATCGTGCTGTTGACTATTGGGCACTGGGTATATTTATCCATGAATTGTTAACTGGAAGGTGCGACAAATAAAGTAAAATTATACCACTGAATATTTTATCTTAACAATTGAATTTTACAATGTTCTAATCACAATGCACTTTTTTTGCCTCCACCCAGCAATAAGAAATATTGTGATAAGAAAAGAATAATATTTTTAATCTAATTTAATTTAATTGTAATGGAGTGCACACTCTGGATGAAATTTCCCTACATGCCTATTTTTCCTGTTCCTGTATCTCTCTACTTTTGTCTTCTACGAATTAATACTTTAAATACTTTTATTGTTTTTGGCAAAGTATTCATAATTTCTCTTGGTAATTCAATCCAATCCTTCCCCTCCTTACCTATGAAACAGAATTTTCCCATACCCTTTTGCCTGAAACCGAGCAACAGGTAGTGAGTGGCGGCCATGTACACCTAGGCCAGTAAAAATACATATTTATGCAGACAGTCAAGGACGAAAAATAAGGGATATTATCGAAAACAGTTCCAACCATCACACCTCAGCTTCAATAAAACCAGGAGCAAAATTTATAGATGTGGCGGCAAGCTCTTCACCTACAGATGCTACAGGAATGGCAGTTTTTATCGCTGGATCAAACGATGTAGCAAGAAATGAGGGAAAATTCTTCTTATCGTCTCTAAGAAGAAAGTTGCATGCTCTACAAAACACAAAAATTGCACTCTTCTCAGTATCATTTCGGCACGATCTTCCATTCTGGTCATGTGTGAATGCAGAAGTAGCTCGAGTAAATGAAGAAATGAAGAAACTCTGCAAATACTTTAAAAATGTGTCTTTTGTAGATATAAGTAACTTAGGTAAGAGATTTTACACCGTTCATGGCCTCCATCTGAATGATCTGGGAAAAAGGTATGTGAGTGAGAAAATTATAAACCTAGCCGATGAGTTAGACCTCACACAGACTCTGAGGTTAGAGCCAATACCACTGGGTTTCAAGGGAAATTCTTTTTTAGAGTTAAAAAACTAGATGTGGGCCTAGCTGGTTTATCAACATTTACCGTGGAGAACCAGTCCAATGACAAGCAGGTTACTAGGCCCATGAGGTTAGTCAAGGAAAATAACTTAAGTCAGAACACAGTTAGCATTAGGAATTCGTTTAAGATAGGTTATCTCAATGTTGAAGGTATAAGAGGAAAACATGTACTTTTAAACGATTTTGCTAATGAAAATATGCTCGATTCATTATGTGTGAGTGAGCACTGGTGCAAGGGTAATGAAATTTCTTTTCATGTATTAGATGATTTCCAGTTAGTTAACAGTTTTAGCAGGGTACAGCGGATTCATGGGGGTGTGTCGATTTATATTAAGAAAGCGTTAATGAACGCTAGTAATGAATTAGATTTAGGTTTTTTGTGTAGCGAATTGCATTTTGAAGCTACAGGTATATATTTCGAGCATTTAAAAATAGTTATTGTATCACTTATAGGTCACCCAGTGGTGACCCACTAACCTTTTTAGAAAAACTTGAGAATTTATTAAATTTTTTTCTTAGTACTAGGTGGAGAAAGTTCAGTATAGTGATTGGTGGAGACATAAATGCTGCATTTGATGTGACAAAAGATACACACAATGTAAATGAATTTAAAAATCTGTTAAGACAATTTAATTTCAGTTTTTCTAACTGTAAACCTACAAGGGAGAATGCTTGTCTTGACAATATTTTTACAAATGTTAGCAGAGATTTAATGTGTTCTGATGTGGCTGTTTTTGCCTTCTCAGACCATGATTCAGTTTGGATTGAAATAGATATGCCTAATTTGAAGAACAAAGAGCACAAAGATCCTAAGGTGGCCATCACAAGACCAGTAACGCAGGATAAAATGTCTAATTTTATGGTCTCACTTGGGAATTATGATTGGAAAGATTTGTGTAATAGTGTTAGTCACTGCTCTGCTAATGTAGCATTTGAGAGATTTTTCTGTGCTTTCATAAATATTTTTGAGACAAACTTTCCACAGTACAAATGTAAAGTCAATCCCAATACATGTAAAATAAATAGGCATAACAATGTGTGGTACACACCGCAACTAGCCAATATGAAAAACAATGTGTTATTGTATTTAGATTTGTATAGACTACACAAAACAGATACGACTAAGCTAAGATACTTAAGAGCTCGAAAGGATTATAAACACGCAGTCAATGAGGCTAAGAAACAACATAACATATTCAGTATAGAGTCATCCAATAATAAATGTAAGAAAGCATGGAGTGTGATAAACTCAGTGGCCAAAACCAAACGAAAAGAGGCTGTAGCAGTAACACCAGATGAATTTAATAACTTTTGTATACAGTCGGTGAATGACATTTGTGACAGCATTGTTAGACCCCAGGAAAGTGTATCTGATATCATAAAATGTCATAATGTAAACTATACTTTGAAAGATAAATTTGTACTTTCGGAGGTATCACCAGATGATGTTTTGGGTATTGTACATAACTTTAGACCATCTGATAGTGTAGATATATATGACCTTTCTAGTAATATGATTAAAAAGATAATTGGTTGTATATTATTTCCTCTCACTTATTGTATAAATAAATGTTTAACTGAAGGTGTGTTTCCAGAGGTGTTAAAATTATCTAGAGTTGTGCCCATTTATAAGAAGGGAGAGAGAGATTGCCCATCTAGTTATCGCCCTGTATCTCTGACACCAGTTTTTTCTAAGGTACTAGAATCTGTTATCTATAAACAGTTATCGGTTTATTTGGAGCACAACAATATTCTTTCTACTGTACAGTTTGGCTTTAGGAAAGGCAAATCTACTGCTCATGCTATTGACTCTTTGATTAAGAAGGTTCTAAGTGCTTATGAGGAGAAAAACTTTGCTCAGGCAACTTTTTGCGACCTCAGTAAGGCCTTTGACTGTGTAGACCATGATTTACTTCTTAATAAATTACTTCATTACAGAATCATTAGTGACAAAGCTGGTAATATCTTTGAATCATTTCTTAGTAATCGTAAACAAATTGTATGTATTGGAAAGGCAAGATCCCAGATAACTGAAATCAAGTGTGGTGTGCCACAAGGCTCAGTATTGGGACCATTGTTATTCATTTTAATGATAAATGATTTGCCATTTTATATAATGTCCCACTCCATTCTATACGCTGATGACACCACTTTTCTTACTGTAAGTTCAGACTTTGAAACTCTTCAAACCATGACTAAAGATACCCTATCCCAAGTGTCAATCTGGTTTCGAGCTAATGGGTTTTTGCTCAATGAGAGTAAAACACAACAAACAGTATTTAGTCTAAGAGAATACCCAGTAGATGACTATGTAGGTTATGTTAAGTTTTTAGGTATTGTTATAGATAATAAATTGTCTTGGGATCCACACATTAAATACGTTAGTGCAAGGTTGTCTAGAGTGGTGTACTTGTTAAGAAATTTAAAAAATCATGTACCTACAGCCTATGTAAGATCAGCGTATTTTGCTTTTTTTCAGAGTGTTATATCCTATGGACTTTTATTTTGGGGCAATAGTACACATGTTCAGAATGTCTTGGTCCTTCAAAAGAAGGTAATTAGGATTATGTCAAACGCTGAAAAATTTGCCCATTGTAGACCACTGTTTATTGAATTAAAAATATTAACGGTAATAAACTTGTACATTTACACTGTTCTCCTGCACACAAAAAATAACCAAGCTGAATACCTTCTTAGACAAGATTTACACTGTCACAGTACGAGAAATAATAGGCACATTGACATACCTTACTGTAGATTATCGAAATCATTGAACAGTTATGAAGTGTTGGGTATGAAAATGTTTAACAAACTACCTCTAGAATGGGTTGAAGCCCCATTCAATCTATTTAAGCAGACATTGTATAGCTGGTTAGTCACTAATCCTTTTTATTCAGTTAATGAATTCTATGAATGTGGAAATATGAAATAATTGTGTGTGGAGTGTGCAATTTAAATTGTTTTTAATTATGAATTTTGTCTTGTTTGTATTTTCATATTTGTATTCTTGACGTTGTCTATTGCTATGACAGTTTAATGACAGTAAAATTATTATTATTATTATTATTATTATTTCACCTTCCATGTATGTCTCTTATTCCTCCACAAATAATAGTCAACAATATTCACCTTTTACACTCCCATGAGTCTCTTTACTCTCCTCCTGTCTTCAAATAAAATCTTTATCAGTTAGTAGCTAAACCCGGCCACACTTCAATGTGGCTCAGTCATATGTGTGGTGTGTACAAGTATCTTCAATGTCGAATAAAAACTGTAGATTTGTATGTTGCCACAAAAACTTTAAAACAATTTTTAAATTTCAAATTCCAATTTGTTGGTCAGCCATAATCAGTCCAACGCCATTTGACAGGAAATGGCTTTTAGAATATTCACTTTGGCCAATTTCCAACTGTTTTTGAGATATTTGCAAAAACTGAATGGTTTTAAATGTAAATTTTGGTGACTGGGGAGAGTGGATGGGTTTTTTGAAAATTTAATGTAGACTATGTTTTTCTCTTTGTTTTTAAGTATAAATGTTCAAAGTTCCATCAAAATTGGATTGATTTAGAAGGAACATTAAGAAAAATTAAATTCAGTAAAGGGATAAGGGGTTGGGTCTTTGTAAACAGAATGTAGGCAGTATTTTTCTGCTTGTTTTCAAGTATACATAAGCAAGCTCCTTGAAAATTGGATAGATGCTGTAGCTTTGTATTAAGAACATTGACAAAATTATAGGGGGTTTAAACAGTGAGAGGGGTTGGGTTTCTGAAAACCAAATATGTAATATTTTTCTGTTTTTTATTTTAAGTATATGCAAATTTCCATCAATATTAGATAAAAACTGTGTGTATATATAAAAAATATTATCAAAAATTAAGGGGTAGGAAAGGGGGAGAGGGGTTGGGGTTTGAAAACCATATGTTGACAGTATTTTTATGTTTGTTTTAAAGTACATTTTGTCCAAAGTTCTATCGAAATTGGATAAAATATATGAGTTTGTATAAAAATTAAGGGTTGTAAAGGGGAAGATTTTTTATTTAAAAACCGTTTTTGTGCTTCCACTATATTCTTCCAAACTTTAAAGTCAATCAAATGACTACTTTTCTCGTTTTATGAGCACAAACAAACGGAGGCTGCATTTTTGTGTATAAATATTAGACATTTTTGCCACTCTCTTCCACCCACCATGACCAAACCTCCCTCACTAACAGCAGGAGACCAAGGACTTTCTACCACCACAACCGCAAGTGGGTGGCAGTGGGTGATCATGGAGAAAAGTGTGTCTTTACATACACGCACTTGCTTTTAATATATATTGTGTTGTGTGGTAATTTCCAGAGACAAATCTGCCAGCCTTTTTTTGCAATCCCTCCAATTGCTGAATTTGATACACAAAATCTGGGCCCTATACTACACAAACATATTCAAGCAAAGGTCTGATGAAAGTTCTGTAACTCAATTACCATTCTTCACTAGGAGATGCCCTCATCATTTCTCCAACAAGTGAAGGATTTTGAAACTTTTTCCTACCACCTGTCTAATGTGCCCCACACAGCTGAGTTTGCTATCAAATGTTATGTCAAGGTATTTACATTTTAAGTCTTCAGCAATTAATTCATTGCTCATATTATATACCTTTAAAATGCAAGTCTTGGTAATGTTGTAGCTGTCACACCATGTCACACTATGATGTTACACTTTTCGCCTTCGTTGTCCAACTTACGACCAGAGATGATATTCTGTATTATGCACATTATTTAATAACAGTTCTATTTATTTACACATCTGCAAATAAGTTAACTGTCAGAACACTGAAAGAAAAGTATGTATTTTGTTTGAATTGGCATAATAATTATTAGTTGCTTATATTTATTTAATATTCATTTGATGTAAAAGTATATATTAAAAACTTTGGCCTTAGATATGTAAGATAAAAGCTTTAATTTTCTATTATCAATTTTGTGGCAGTTTTGATAGATTGTTATTAGAACTGGCACTTAATGTTACAGCAGAGTACGTGAGTAATTTATTTTTTTAACAATTTTAATTGTTTTCATTAGTGCTCTGTTGCTTAAGTCATTACTTCATTTTAATGAAAGTAGTTCCACATTGATCATGATCTACACAGCATAAACTACAATTAAAACTAATATTATGAAGAAAGATGTAAGTTGTTAAGATTTTTTAAATTATTATTTTGTTTGCTTTTACTGATGCCATATTCCAGCTGCATGTAACTATGTCAGAATTTCAAAGGTTGTAGTATCGATCTGTATCACAATTAACAAAACAGGAAGATGTAAGAACCTGTAAAGATTTTTGTATTAATATGTGTGTTATTGAAGTATTGCTTTTCTGTTTGCAGTTGTAGCACTGTTTGTGGTTAGGTTGAAATTTAACCTGAACCAAGATACATAAGAACGCAGTTTTTCTCGGTGTTGAGAGTATGCGAAATGTTCTCGGTTGACTAGCTGAGTTAAAGAAGTGTTATAATTGTACAATATTTCAGTGATCTCATTCGCTATCGGCTTGTCACCCAAAAACATTTCATATATTCTGAACCAAGACAACAACTGAAAGATTTTGCTGCAGCACAAGGCATGAGGAATTACACTGAGTTTTATTTTATAACACTTCTATTTAGTTAAGCAACTGCAAAAAAAATGAATTGCCAGAACACTCGAAGAAAAGTCTGTATTTTGTTTAAATCAGAATATTAATTATTATTTGCTTTTTTTCTGAAATCATTACTTGATTTGAATGAAATTGATTCCAAATTGATCACTATCTATGCAGCCTATACCACAATTGAAACTAATATTACATGGCTTAACATAAGTAGTTAAGATTTATTTTTTGTAATTTCTTTTTCACTGGCATTATATTACTGCATTATATTTCAGCAAGATGTAAGCTGTGTCAGCCATTAAAACATTGATTTGCATCACAGATAACAGAAAAGAAAGATGTAAGAACCCATTGGAGATTTTTGGTCAAGTTTATATTGTGATGCATAAAGACATTAACATGTGATACAGGGAATGAATAAATTCACATGTCATTGCAGCTTTGATTTTCTAGAAGCAATATTAGTAGAGTTTACATTTATGTACAAATGCAACCTAGAACAAACTGGTAACTGTTTTGCTACAGCCCAAGGGACAAGGAATTATATTGAGCTTTGTTTAGTAACAATTCTATTTAGTTAAGCAAGTACAAAGAAACAAACTGCAAGAACACTCAATTCAACCTGTCATATTTTGGCAGGCTTTGAGGCTAGTATAATTATATCAACCTTTAGTTTTTTATCTGACTCCTATTTATATTTATCTTCACAGTCCTCTCCCATTTTGATATTAACTATATAACAATATGCCATCTGCAAACAATCTAGCTTCTGATAGCAAACCATCAACACAATCATTCATTAGAATAATGAATAGCAACCAGCTCAATACACTACTCTGTGCCAATCTCATTTCCACTTCTTTTAATAGTACGTTTCCTTCCATACCCTTTTTTTCTCTAGCTTTGAAGAATTCTTCCTCCAAGTATATCACTTATTCATCCACACCAATAGTTTTTACCTTATTTAGCTCCATTTTATAGCTCACTCTGTCTGATTCCTTAGAAAGATATAGCCTACTAACTGAGATTCACATGAATATCCTTGCCTAAAGTCATGTTGTTGACTTGAAAACAACTTATGTCACCTACAAACATTTCTGAGTGATTTCATATCAATCTCTCCATTAATTCACCTACCGTTACACTGATGTCAAACTTATTGTCCTGTAATTTTCGATCCTATTTGTCAACCCTTCTTTAGAGAGACAAGTACTGTCATCAAACTTATTGAGAATAACTTTTCTAGATAAGGAATATTGTCACATCTGGTTATTTTTAAGATATTTGCATTCTTACCTATAATTGTCTCAACAGCCTCATTCCTTTCACTTTTTAATACAGCCATAGAAATTTAAAGTTGCATTCATTAGTGGTCATCATGACCAAACATTACCAGGGGTTTGAAGATAACAGATAAGTCCTGAATTCTAAATGTTGATGTTGCCTAGGGAGTAGATTGTCACTTCTGTCTAGTGGTCACCATCTAGTTATTAACCTTACCTAACGAAGATAGGTGGTACAAAATAAAGTCACTCTAGCCTCAAAATAAATTTAACAAAAAAATTACAAAGTCTGTTGGACAATCTACAGGAATCGGAACTCCTTTTCCAAAATAATGATTGCAAGTTTGGATCAGTGAAACCATGCACAGTCAACTCCCATAACCCCTTAACTGAAATCAGCTACATGAGAGTAACGCGTCTACAGCATGAACACTTTTAAAATTTTCAAAGATGGATGCCGAAACTGATCACTTCCTATATCGCTTGCTGCCTGATTCCTACATGTCACGCCAAAACTGTCCTTAAGCTTAGCATGGCTAATGCTTCAAGTGCACTGCAATGACTGACCCCCTCCCCTTCTTCTGGGATTTCTTTTATAGCTGTAGTCTGGGAATTGAGAAATTTCCGGGATCTCGCAAAATCTTTCCGAAATAATTTTTCTCCCAATCGCCTTGGAATTTTTTTGGGTAGGTAGTTCAAGGTTTAAATTTGAAGATCTTTCGCCCTAAATAATTGTTTTCATGCTGAATTTAGAAATGTCTCTCATGTTAAAATTTTTAAGCTACTGAGCTGAAATTGTTTTTATGATGATCTCTTTCTTTTGATGTATAAACAGGCCTAACTACTACTCCCAAACTTAGTGTAATAAAAATTGTGAAACTTAAAAAACCAGTATCTGCAAAAGTATCAAAGTTACAGAGCCAAATGTGCTTTAAATGATTCTGCATCAAAATTCCTATCAGGTAGTTATATTATCCAACTACAGTAATGTTTCTTTAATAATTTTCCTATGTTTAGAGAATTTTCACCCTCCTCCTTAAAGACTTAGTTTTTATGAGTCAGCAACTTCAGTCATCCATTTAATCAAATTTGTTGATAATTTACTTTTTTTGATTCTGCTCTGCATGTATTTTGATAAAAATTAATGTGTTTTACTCAGAAAAAATATATGTTCTATTAATTATAGTCCCCTCTCTGAATTTAGCCCAGATTTAAAATGTAACAATAACATTTTTCGACAAAATCTTCATTTTCCTATAAAACCAATCTTTAGCTTACGTAATGTGTAGCAAAAATTTACGCATCTATTGGGTTATGAATCATTCTCCTATCTAGAAAACTGTGACTTCAGGAATTTTTGATCGTATTTTACAACTTAAAAAAATGTGTTTACTTCAACTTTTGAAGTCCAATATTTGTTCAGTAAAATTTTGTATCTTTGAAGTTACCTATTTCTTTCTACTCCTTGTGGCCTAAAGTACCTCAGAAAATGAATGCAACAGTTTCTAACACAAAATAAGATGTTTTCCATTATAGCCATAATGTTTACATTCGTTATGATCTAATATCGCTCTATACTTCAACATATCCCTTTAAAACTGCACAAAAATGACTGTAAAATGACTGTATAATAGAATTGAAGCTAGCTCGACATTCTCTGCACAAATTTTGTTGATGAAATGACAAAATTTAGGTTATATTACAGGTCTCCCTGCACCAATATTATTCTTCACAAACTCATCTGTAGCATCCTTCTTTGCCATTATTAGCTTTTTGGTTAGTGTTACTGCCTTACCATCTCTTAATCCTGATATGTATTCTTCTCACCTACATCTTTATCCTCCCACCTCCCTATTATATTAAGTAGGTTCTATTCTTTATTTTCACATTTGGAATAAACATTTCTTCATCCATTTTATTATCTTTTTGAATTCTTTGACTTTACTGAACTTATGCCATCCTACCATTTGCTCAAAGTTCCTCTGAAATATCAATTTAATTCTGAAATTTGAGCCTTTTTAAAACTGCACCTAATTCTGTTCCCCCTTCAGTTTTGGCCATTGGTTTACTGAATCCTCTAGTATCCATCATAACTGCTTTATTATTATTTATTCCTTCAGTTACTTAAACTAGATTATCATTAGGCTAGATATCCAACGTCTTTCATCCCCTTGCATTCTGCTCTACCACTTTACCAAGAGAAATGATGAATAATTTACCAAAAACTTTGAAAGAATTTAAAGATAAAATTTGTAGAGGGCAAATGTAGGTAGGTGCAGGATAGGGGGAAGATAGGTGTGTAGGGAAATTGCCACCGGAGCCTGTGCTCCATTGCAATTAAATTAAATTAATTAATTAATTGTATAAAGCCTCCTTGACGTATTAACATATTTGCAAATCTCTGTTTGCATGTGCTATTGATCTTATTTCCTACCCAGCTAAAACCTGGTAAATTTAAATCCCTGCCAATAGTGATCATTCTACACTCAATTCTGAACTCTGTGTTGAATTTAGTTCCCCGCCAACTGCCTCATCGAAATATTGTAATCAGTAGTTTCAAGCAGGTATTTGGTACAATCAATGGCCTTTTTAAAAAACTTTGACTGTAGAGATCCTGAAAAAAATTAAATTATCAAATTTAAACAAATCTTTTCTCATAAGTGGTATACAAATTTTTCGGACATGAAAGAATGTTGAACGGTAATTGGCACTAGATGCATGTTGTATTCTGTTTCAGAAATTATATGTGAATTAAATATTCCTTGATACACAGAGTCAAGAGTGTGCCATGATTTTGTAAATTCCCACCTTTAAAACACCATTTTCAATCACATATACTTAATTGCCAAGAGCAGAGATGAATATGTCAAGGTGTCATTGTTGACAAACAGGCAATATTGCATCAAAGAACATCATGTATACAGTGTAGCAAAATTTGGTGTTGATGGGATATGACATCAGAAGATCACTGTGAATGCCTCCGCTAACAAAATGCTATTGGCTGCAGTGCCTCTGGATGTGTAAACATTTCAGTTGGAACCTAGATGACTGGAAAAAGGTTAAGTAGTGGACTGGCTACTTTTCTTCGCTCTGCCACCAGTGGGAGGAGACTTATATGTGAATAGGAACCCTACTGTCATGTGAGCGATAGGATGTATCAATTATACACCAGCTGGCTATGTACAAGAATATACAATTATTCATTAATGCACACCAAACCACTTCCCATTATAATGACCATAACCCCATATGCATTAAAATGCTCGTAACTTAGGTGAGTACAACGGAAAGTCAAGAATTCGCTACAGGTCTTAGCACAGCTTGTGTTTATATTGCTGGTCAAGTTTACATCGCGATACAGTGATTGTGTTAATACACGTGCTTTAGTCCCATTGCAATTAATAGTGAAAATGTATAATAAAATTAATTGTGATCATTTAAGTTATACTAAGAAGGAATCCTGATATAAAAAATGTTGTTAATACTTAAAATGTAGTTCTGATGTGTTTAATATGTTAAGGTATGTCTGTATAATTTGATTTTGTAGAGGCAATGTTAGCAGGGTTAGCGGCTAGGTTGAAATTCTGCCTGTTATAGCATGAGGCAGCAGGAGGTTAGTTATTATTAGTAATAAATAAGCTGTTTTTCATAAGTGACAATGTGTATCATGATGTAAACTACTGTTTTCACGTAAACTCATTTTCTGGTAAATTATACAAAGCTGATAGAACAGAGTCCGGTTCCTGTATAGGCAGCACAAAACTGCCATTGCTAAATCTGCATCTTCTGTTCCAAACATAATTCCATTGAATTATGATCAGTCCTCAACACCAAATACAGTTTCCAGCTGAGCTGCACAATACAAAACTTGCTGTCACATGGTGCATGTAACTGTTCTAGTTCATGTCATGCTTCTTTTTGTGTAGTTTAACAGATGAATATGCATTTGCTGTTCATCACATATTGCAAGTGCGATCTTTATATAATCATACTTCATGCTTCTTTTTGTGCATGTTAACTGCTGAATGTATATTTGCTGTTCATGTCATATGGCAAGTGTGATCTTTACATAGGTTTTATTTTGTCTTGATTCTTACATTTTACAGTTGGATCTGTGTCAGTGGTTGGTTCTTCTTCACCTGGTTCCACATCAATCCATAAATCACTTTCCATTATTACCTTCCATTTGGTAACTCCATGATGTGTAATTTATGCAATTTAATTTGGTTATCATCATAGAGTGATGATAAGACATGTTAAATTGGTTTAAATTGCATTGTATCTGCTGTAATTTTCACATTAAAAACCCTTGTGCCAAGACAGTATAAAAACTGAGTGTGTGTTCGTGTTGAGTGGTGGAATCAGGATGATACGATAGTTGAAAGTGTGACGCGAGATGTGAGTTGGATTGTTGAAGGCAGTCTGTTGCTCACTGTCTTGGAGGTCGGTCACGGTTGGTTGCGCCGGGCAGTGATTGTTTGGCGGTGCGTCTGGTACTATCGTGTGGACCTGATGAAACATTATAAGTATGCTGCCATCGTGCAGATAAACTGTAGTGTTTCGTAAATAGCAGTGAACTCATGGGAGTTGAACTAAAGCATCCAAACCAAGTGATAATAGTGTAGCTCAGAACTTGCAGTTTGGAGGAGAAGAAGTCCTAAATAGCTTTTATACACGGTCAAATTATAATCATTGGTGCTGGTGGCTTAGTAATTGTATGTTCGGTGAATAAATTGAAAGATTATCCCTATGGCGACTTTGTGAATTATTAGTAGAAGAACCATGCAATCCATTGATACCGAGACGAAGAACAATTAGCCCACACCAAGCTGCTGGTGCATTATCGCCGCTAGCAGACGCCACCCTATCGTTACATGGCGACCATGACAGAACAAATCTTTTTGGTGTATTTTGGACATTATTTTAAATGGGTCATTTCTGTTGTAAACTAACATTGTTCTAACACTGAAATGTAATAGAAGATATGTATTTAGTTGACCACCACCACCTTTAAGAGTACCGAGCGTGGCGGTGTAACGGATAGCGTTCTCGCCTCGCATTCGGGAGGACGGCGGTTCGATCCCCGTCCGGGCATCCAGATTTGGGTTTTCCATGGTTTCCCAAATCACTCCAGGCAAATGCCGGGATGCTTCCTTCAAAAGGCCATGGCCGAATTCCTTCCCATTCCTTGCCCCCCCATCCTTTCCCGTCTCTAAAGACCTCGCTGTTGAGAGACGTAAATACAATTAAAAAAAAAAAAAAAAACCTTTAAAAGTAAGAATTTGGTACAGATATTGAGACACATTCAAGCCAATACTGTCTCTATGAGTTGTTGGGTTTAATTTTGCCATTGTAAACCATTATTTCCAAATAGGAAAAATTAAACCCAAGGGGGGTTGTGGCGAGACAGTATAAAAACTGTGTGTGTGTTCGTGTTGAGCAATGGAATCAGAATGAACCGATTGTTGAAAGTGTGACGTGAGATGCGAGTTGGATTGTTGAAGGCAGTCTGTGACTCACTGTCTTGGAGGTAGGTAATGGTTGGTTGCGCGGAGCAGTGATTGTTATAGCTTTTATACATGGTCAAATTATGATCGTTGGTGCTGGTGGCTTAGTAATTATATGTTCGGTGAATAAATTGAAAGATTATCCCTATGGCGACTTTGTGAATTATTAGTAGAAGAACCTACAATCCATTTATACCGAGACGAACAACAATTACCCCACACCAAGCTGCTAGTGCATTATCGCCGCTAGCAGACGCCACTTTATCGTTACACCCTTAATAAACTTTTTCAACTAGACACTACAACTGTGTATGATTCCACATACAATTTTACGGTTTATAACACCACTGCACTGTTTCTGAGCCCATAACAATTGTTATTATTAAATTTAGAACTGACACATGTGGAATGCTGTAAGGTACCCTTCGCTCTATTTTTGAGATTCTGTTAAAATCCGACAAAGTTTGAGGTTAACTTCAGTACACGATACCACAGTTAAAATCGAGATAACAACACTTCGAGTACGGTAAAGTAAATAAATAGCACATAGCAACCATAAATAAGAAGTTTCAGGTAAAATGTAAGTCATAAACTTACCTAAATGAGCGTAATCCGTAATAATCCATGAAGCAGAAAACACAAGTTTGTTTACACTACTATAGCACTAATATTCCACTAAATTAAACACTGTAAAGCACTTTCATAATTAGAATTTCACCATCTGATATTAAATTCACTAATAACTCGCAGCTCCAGACCAATTTAAAGCAATAAATATGAAGTTTAATGCATCTCCACATGGGAGTTAGTTCAACATTTTATTCCACCACATCTAAACAACTTCAAAGCTTTAAAAGTAAATGTAAACAAGTAAAATAACCAGCCAGTTAATATTCTTTAAGTTTCCAGTAACAATCATCCAATAAATTGAAAATATAAGTAAATAACAGCCAACCGGTAATGGCGCCGTAAAATCGAAACTTTAAAATTTAATAACTCATAAACTAACATGTTTAATAGACTAAAAACTTTTCTAAAGTGCTTAAAATAAATAAAGGTTCAATTTAAATTTAGTTTCAGGACACAACCGGCTTTAAATAAAAAGCAGAATATTTGGTTGCACAACGGGAAACAGTAAAATTTAGAAATTCCATAACTTCCGATAGAATTAACCGATTTGAAAGATTTTTACACCACTGAGCTCAGCAGAGGCCAGAGAACGATTTGAAAATAGTATTAACTTCAGATTTTAAGGCTTTGAGAGTTGGCATTTTTCTGTGACGTAGTAGAACTTTAACATTACGTGATTCAAATGTGCTTTTAAATTAACCAAACTTCAAAATTCATTTTCACTGGTCTGGAAGCTTTAAAACACTAACCAAACACATCACGACACTTGTCTCATTACGCTCTTCATTCTGTGAATTTCTGGTAGTACACAGTTAACAGGTTCTTTTTATAGACAGACTATTGTCTCGGCCAGTAGGTCAGTTTGATATAAGGAACTCGGCCGCCATGTTTTCACACAGTCTATCGAAAGTTTTGGTCTGGGTAAGATGTGGAGCTCCGGTTGACGAGTTCGAACAAGACGGGCTAGAAATGCGTGGTGCATGATGGGAAGTTAGGCATTATGGCCGACCGGAGCCATTCCTGACCGGCGCCATTTTCAAAATTCAGCATAACCTACATTCAGACTATCAGTTTTCGGCATGTGTTAATAGAAGATGTAAAGTTCCTTTGGGGTAGTGCGGTTTTGCTCTGTTTCATGATTTGTAATCTTCGGCTGACGATTTTTTCCGATTGCCATTGCTAACTGTGACTTTTGTAATTTATGTGAAAATTTCAAGAATATATCTCAGTTATCAGGATTAAGACTTTCATTCCTATATTAGTACCTTTCTTACAGGAGGTTAAGCTGTAAGTGGCGACCGCGGTAATTATTTACAGTTAGCATTCTACAGGTTTTAACACGGTAATAGAACTTTGGCAGAACTTTGACAACTTTTGGAAGACTTCGAGTTCAGGTGCTGAAGCCGATACCAACCCCAGTATCCGGCTTATCCCTGACAATGCGAAAATAAAATTTAACCAAAACATTATTTCTAATGAAGATCTTTTTATTAACCTCACATACACATGAGTAATACAACACTTACAAAACAGCATATACACATCAAAAAGTACTTAGCAGTCTACACTACAGCCAATCTGGTGCCACATTGTTTCTATACGAAATGACATTTTATTTTTTGGGAATTTTACAATTTTTTTTTTTTTCAAAGAGTACTTAGCAGTCTACACTACAGCCACTCTGGTGCCACATTGTTTCATAACGAAATGACATTTTATTTTTTGGGAATTTAACAATTTTTTTTTTTACTGATGAGAAATATAGACGTAAATGCCATTTTTGGTGACAAGGAATTATATATCTATTATCTTCCATAAATCAATAAGTAGGAGGCCTATTACATATAATTCATATATAAAATAACTTATATAATCATTTTTTTAAATAAAAAAGCACTTTTCAGCTAAGAACATGACCTTTTTATATATTCATTATGTTGACTAAATTGTTTAGGGGACATAAATTATAGAGTAAATAACTTTAATGAAAAAAATTAATATTAAAGTATTGTTCAACTCTGTATCCATCATTTTCATAAATTATATAAAATTTATAAAAACTAATTTCTCAAAAGTTAATAGATTTGGCCGCATCCATTTCTGCTAGTAAAGCATAAAATGACAATCAGTTTGAGGTATAATAAATATGTTCAGGGTTAAAATTTTATTTTAAGGAGATATTAAAAAAATAAAAATTTTGTAAATAAAACAGTTAGGGAACAGGCTAAATTAATGTTAAAAATTCACTTTATAATAATAATAATAATATTATAACATTTTAGCCATAATTCGAGATTTAAAGGGAGAAAAATTGAATTTTAGTTTCAAAGCAATAATGACACTGTCATGTATGACTTTTAAACATTCATAACTCCTAAACAAGGAAACTTATGAGGAAATTTGTCATGGCTAAAAAGTTTCCAAATAAATTAAACATCACATATAATTTTTTAAAGGAAGATCTGATGTAAAATAGCATACCATAAGAAGATGGGAATTTTGTAATTCATAACAAAATAGTATATCCCCGCAGAAATATGCCTTTATTCCAGAAAAGTCCAGCTCAAGGTTAGCCAAGACTTTAAATAGAGAGGTGGTGCTTCCTTGTGGTGCACACTCTCTATCCGACCATCGAACTAAACGTGTCATGTCATGAGAGTAAAATTCAAAATATAACTTTGTACAGCTTAATTATCTCCCCTTCAAACAAGTTTGTAGACTTTATTATTTATTGAAGGAAAAAATTAAAATAATTCAATGAAAGAACTTTTTAAAAATTGTTTAAGAAATCAACAGTAGCAGTGTTTGAAAATTATCATGAAGCTCAACCTTAACTTTGGGATGCACATCTAAGTATGAACACAAGAGTGTATGCTTTTAAACAGTGTTGTACCATGAAGGATAATCTGTAATCTTCTAAAGGATTTCAAAGTTCAATACTGCCTTGAATATTTTCAACAGTGTGTATTCTAATACCAGTGTTAACTTCATGAAATAATGTCAAATTCATATCACAGTGACATGCTTTCATTTATGTGTGGCCTGTTAGCTATTACAGGGTAAATTAATAGCTTCGGGCCATTTCAACGAACACTAGCACCTTTGAAGAAAAGTATCAGAAATATCACATAACAGGCCTCACCATCAGTTTAATGTGAATGTTGCATAACCCCAAGCTATGTTTAGTCATTACAAAGGATCTATAACATCCATATTACCAACAAATTTTATTTTTATGTTTTCAACAACTATTAAGTAGTTATTAAAAGAATAGCCTATAAAAGGGGGGTCATTAATAAGTTATTATTGGTTTGGGAGGGATTATACTCGCCTTTTCCAACCAAATGTCAAACTCTCCTTCACGTGGTGCACCCTTTTTGCGTGGACAAGGCTCTGGTGACTGAAAGATTCCCAGTTTAAGGAGTCATCCACTGTTTGCCAATGGTTTCCGAAAGGAGGGCGGAAGAGCGGGCAGCACTTGGGGTTGGAAACGGCCCATAAAGGCAGATGAATCAGAAATGGTCAATGGCATGGGGATGCAGAAGGCTATGGGAAACCAAGGACATATACTCCTGCCAAATTACATATATCATGATGGCTTCTTCCTGGGTAAAATATTCCGGAGGTCGAATAGTCCCCCAGTCGGATCTCCGGGTGGGGACTACTCAAGGAGGAGTCATCAGAATGGATAGAAACATTATATATGTTGGAGCATGGAATGTTAGAAGTCTGAATAGGGCAGGTAGGTTAGAAAACTTAAAAGGAAGATGGAACACCTAAAGTTAGATGTTGTTGGGATTAGTGAGATTAAATGGAAGGACACACAGGATTTATGGTCTGGGGAACACATGATAATTAGCATACAAGCTGTCAATGGAGTCACTGGTGTAGGATTTGTAATGAACAAGAAAGTATGGAAATGGGTGGGTTATTATGAACAGTTTAGTAATAGGATTATTTTGATGAGGTTAGAAAGAAAGCACGCCCCAACCACATTAGTACAAGTGTACATGCCAATGTCACAGGAAGATGATGAAGAAATATAAAAAATAAACATTGAAATTGAAGAATTAATCCAATATGTGAAGGGGGAGGAAAATGTAATACTCATCGGTGATTGGAATGCAATAGTGGGAGAAGGAAAAGAGGGGAATATTGTAGGAAGTTTTGATCAAGGAGAAAAAAATGAGCAAGGAAACAGGTTGCTAGAATTTTGTGACAGGTATAAGCTAGTTGTGGCAAACACACTGTTTAAGAACAGTGCAAGAAGAATACAAATCTGGAAAAGTCGTGGGGATACAGCCGGATATCAGCTAGATTATATCATGGTCAAACAGAGATTCCTGAATCATGTTCTAGACTGTAAAGTGTACCCTGGAGCAGACATAGACTCTGACCATAATAATGAAGTACAGGCTGAAATTGAAGCGAATAAGGAAGCAGTATAAGCAGAACAGACTGGAAGTGCATAAACTGAAACAATCTAGCACGAGAGAAAAATTTGCAGAAATGGTAGACTTAGGTCTAAGAAGTAACTCTGAAAGAAGCTCAACCAAGGATGAATGGAATGCATTAAAGACTGAAATAATGAAAGCTGGTAAAGATACATTAGGTTCTATTGAACAAGCTGCCCGAAAACCTTGGATCACAGAAGAAATTTTGGAGCTGATGGATCAGAGGAGAAGGTACAAAAATGCTCAGGATGAAGCAGGAAGAGAGCAGTACAGGCAATTTAGAAATCAAATAAATAGGAAATGCACAATTGCAAAAGAAAAATGGCTACAAGAAAAATGTAAGTAAGTAGAAAAGGAAATGGTCATAGGTAAAGTAGATGTTGCATTTAGAAAGATCAAGCAGAATTTTGGAGAAATGAAGAAAAGAGGTATGAACATTAAAGCTGCCGATGGGAAACCTCTTTTGAGCTCAGAAGATAGAGCTAACCGATGGAAGGATTACATTGAGAAACCGTACGATGGGGACGACTTGAACAATGGAAAAGGAAGGTGATGTTGACATTGGTGACTTAAGAGATCTCCCGTTTTGAGGACAGAATTTAATAAAGCTCTGAATGACTTGAAAGCAAATAAGGGAGTTGGAATTGATGAGATTCCTGCAGAACTTCTTAAATTCCTAGGAGAGGAAGGAATCGAAACATTATTCAAGCTGATATCAAAAAGTTATGAAACAGGAGAAATAACAACTGATTTTAATAAAAATATCATCTTCACACTGACAAATGTGAGAATTATTGCACCATTAATCTAACATCACATGCATCAAAATTACTGACAAGAATGAAAAGTGTAGTAGAAGAGATAGTGGGTGAAGATCAGTTTGGGTTTAGGAAAAATCGTGGTACAAGGGAAGCAATTCTGTCTTTAAGATTAATACTTGAAGGGCAGATCAAGAAAAACAAAGATACTTTTATGGCATTTGTTGATTTAGAAAAAGCTTTTGATAGTGTTTTTAAGAAGTCAGGTCTAAAGTATCGAGATAGAAGAATACTCTATAAACTATGTAAGAATGAAGTGGCTATAATAAAAGTAGAGAGACATGCATCAGTTAAAAAAGGTGTGAGAAAAGGATGTAGTCTATCCTCTTTTTTATTCAACTTGTATGTAGAAGAAGCAATGAAGAAAGTCAAAGAAAAATTTCCATGTGGCATAAGTTTACAGGGAGAAAAGAATCAATATGCTACGATATGCTGATGACATTGTCTTGTTTGCAGAGAGGGCTGAGGATATAGAGAAGTTACTGAATGGCGTGAACACAAAATACTGAAGGAAGATTTTGGACTGAATATAAATCAAAGCAAGACAAAAGTGATGAAATGTAGCAGAAATGATACCAATACTAATAGATTAAATATAGAAATAGGATCAGATGCAATAGGAGAAGTAAGTGAGTTCTGTTACTTGGGAAACAAAATTACAACCGATGGCCGAAGCAGGAATCATTTTAAAAGCAGTATAGCACTAGCAAAAGGAGCCTTCATGAAAAGGAGAAACCTTTTAGTTTCAAATATTGATCTAGGAATTAGAAAGAACTTTTTAAAACTCTTTGTTTGGAGCACAACGCTTTATGGTAGCGAAACATAGACTTTAGGAATACCGGAAATAATGAACGAGTTTTGGAAATGATGGGTGAGAAAAGAATTTTGTGGAAGAAGCTTACAGAAAGAAGAGACAGGCTGGTAGGTCATATTTTGAGACATGCTGGATTGGTTAATTTGTTAGTGGAGAGAACAGTCGAAAGTAAGAACTGTAGAGGAAGGCAGAGATTAGAATATATGAAGCAGATCATTGAGGACGTGGGTTGTAAGGGGTAAGTAGAAATGAAGAGGTTAGCACAGGATAGACAGGATAGGAAGGGATGGAGGATTGCATCAAACCAGTTGAAAGACTGACAACATCAACAAAAAAAAAAAAGATATGGGTTTATGTTCAGGGGATGATACAATTATTCCTCTTTTATTAATCTTCCAGACACTTTTTATCTAATAGCTAATCTCAGTGATCATAGCCAAATAATAAACTTTTGTAATTGCTCTGGTTTAAATTCTACAGAATGTTTTGTAATGCTGTTTGAGAAAGATATTATCAGTATTCTTAGCTTCTCTTTTATGCCTGCCAGTTGTTTTTATACCTACTGTTACTAAATTCTTGTTTACTCATTTTTGACGAATTGGAACTAAACTTGTAGGTAGGCATCTCTCATAAATTTCTAAAAATCTCTGGTGAGATTAATGGAATTTATTGTTTAAATCTTTTAATTTAAACAAAGTGCTCCAGGCCACCCTTAGAAGTTCATTGTTTAATGTTTTCATTGAATTACTCATTAATGGGTTAACTTTGATAAATCATTTAATTGTGTTGTTTTCATTTCCCAATGCATCCAAAGTAATTATTTGAGCATTATGGTATGAAAACCATTTTTCATTGGAACTGCTCTACATTTTTTAAACAATTTTCCACCATAAAAATGTTATCAATAATCATGCTACTATCTTTTTTTTAATTCCAGCTGGGAAATTTAGTTTGATGGAGATTGAATGATCTAAGCATTCCTAGAAGATAATCTGGTTACATTCTACAGCAAAATATCTGTTGAAGTCTCCAAAGAGGATAATTTCCCTTTTAGTTCATGATAAATTTAATAGAACCATTTCTGATTTATCACAAAATATACTGATGTTTCAAGTGGGAGCTCTAAACAATGTCGGCATCATAAAATAGTTGTTATCTAATTCTAACTGTATCACACAACGTTCAAAGTCTTGTTCTTTACAGCATTTACTTAAATCTAATAATTTTGTGTGCCACACATTCTCATCTGTGACCTACAATAACATTAAGCTAACCTATATCCATTAAAAGAGAAGGAGACATATTTGAGAAATTTTTAGAAGGTGCTATATCGGGCATAAGATATTTAGATTTAATGATTTTTTATTTCTTCTATAAATATTATCAACTCATCAAGTTTGTTTGAGATACCCCTAATGTTCTGATGAAACAGAGCTACTTTAAACTGACATCCTTTATTTTTTACAGTAATATCATTATATACATTCCTTAAATGACTCTTCCCACTCTTGACTTTTGGGGTAAAAAATACTTAATTTTACCACCAATTACTACTACTGGTATGGGGTGCACATAGTAGTAGTAGTAGTAGTAGTATTTTATTTGTCCTCTAAATCATATACATGTACTTTATACATCATGATATGAGACATGTCAATTATAAAATATGATTTACAGTTACATTACATTATTACATTAAATTAATTCATACACTGCAAATATTCTTCTACAGAGTAAAAGGAGTGGTAATGCAGGTAAAACATCAACAATTTCTCAAAAATTCCCCTTTCTGATGTTGCTTTTATATTATGTGGTATTTTATTGAAAAGCTTAATCGCTATGTGAAATGTTTCATTTTGATACATTTTTATTTTTGGATGCATAATATGCAAATCTGATTGTTTCCTTGTGAAATGATCTTGTACTTCATTATTTGTTTTAAGAGCTGCAGCTTTACCTATGACATTATTTCTAAAGAACATATAATGGTTTCAGAAATGTAAATGCTTG
Source organism: Vandiemenella viatica (assembly GCA_031002005.1). Classification (NCBI taxonomy): domain Eukaryota; kingdom Metazoa; phylum Arthropoda; class Insecta; order Orthoptera; family Morabidae; genus Vandiemenella; species Vandiemenella viatica. The sequence continues at coordinate 263,922,841 of JARYHS010013630.1, forward strand.
GTAGTGGAAGAATATTCATATATTTAAATAAGGGTCTACAAGATACCCATGATTTGTGATTTGTTATTATTCTTATTGCTCTCTTCTGAATTTTGAAAGTACTTAGTGCATCTGATGATAAACCCCGTAATATAATTCCATACTTTAGTTGTGATTGGAAATGGGCAGAGTATGCATTTTTCAAAGTTTTTTTACTAGTGGTTAATTTTAAGATACATAATGCATAAAAGATTTGATTTAATTTAGAGTTCAAATATTGAATATGTCTATTCCATTTAAGATCAGATTGCATCCATAAACCTAGAAATTTTGAATTTAATTTGATTGCTAAAGTCTGATTGTTCAAAATAATATTTGGGTTGGCAGGGTTACTGTTTTGAGCAGTATGGAAATTTACTGCAATGGTTTTTTCACAATTTATTATTAAATGATTGTTTTTGAACCATTCAGATAGCTGTTTAGTGGTCTTATTAATACTTTTCTGTAGAACTTCTTTGGTTTCACCTTTCATTATAAGAAAATAAGAGAATAATATCATGTGACTCAACATTTTCATTAATGTCATTGATATACAAAAGAAACAGGAGGGGTCCAAGAACTGAACCCTGTGGAATACTGTGTTTAATACTTCTAATGTCTGATACATGCTCTCTGATTATTTCACTTTCTGTGTCCTTACATTTTAAGGTGACAATCTGTTTCCTTCCATCAAGGTATGACTTGAATCATTTGTATGCTATACCCCTGATACCATAATGATAAAGTGTAGACAAAGGATTTTATGTTCTACCACATCAAAAGCTTTAGACAAATCAAGAAATATGCCAGTTATTCTTTTCTATCAATTATTTTTAATAAACAGTTAATGCAAGCATAAACAGCTGTCTGGGTTGATTTCCCTGATCTAAATCCATGTTGTGGATCAGATAATATAATATTCTTGTTAATGAAGCTTATTAACTTTTTATACATAATTTTCTCTAGTATTTTTGAGATAGCAGATGGGATGGTAATAGGCTGATAGTTATCTAGTTTGTCTGTTTCTCCCTTCTTATGTATTGGAATAACTTTTGCTATCTTTATTATTTTTGGGAAAGTACCAGATTATAATGAACTATTACGTAAATATGTTAGTAGTCAAATTATGTATCTAGTACATTTCTTTAGGATTGTATCCGGAATTCCATCAATTCCTGCATAAAATTTATTCTTTAGTTCTTTTAACCCTTTCGCAGGCAAAATAGTTCAGGCAGCCTAACAAACCAAATTAATCTTAAAAACTGCCTAGAACTGTCTTCTTAGTATTATGGAGAAGAGAGTCAAAATTTCTCTCTTTGTCTTTTCCTATACGAGGTGGTGGGAACTTCTAGGAAGTAATAAAAAAGCTCATTGTGTACCAATTTTCTCTTTATTTATTGACATAAAATGCATAATTTATACACAAATATGCTCCTTTCACTTCCCAAGTAATTTTCTGAAGTGGGGTTCACTGCATAAAGGTATATCACATGTTGTGCACATTTACCTAGTGTGTTTTTCAGCAACTTTAGTTCTGGAATTTCTGCACCTTCTGTAAGTGTTACTTACCATTGGTTGATGTGTCCCTACGCCTATTAATCTTACATCATCAGGCACTTTCCCTTTTTTTGCCAGAAATGCTGGCTTGCAGTCATACCATTTTCTACAAGAAAATCCTGCAATCAACTGCCTGTCAAGGAGAAGCCTGTATGTCAGTTGATCATAATTTCCGGAATTTCTTTTGTTTTGTTTTCATAAAAGCTGTTTATTATTGCTAGATCCAATAAAAACTAGAAGATCCTGTTCCATCACTCTACAGAACGCATTCCTACTGCATATCATTCCCTAAGCTGGTCAGATCTGTCCACACCTCCCATAATTTTGATGTAACAATCCACCACTAATTTGTTTTTGATATTGTGAAAATACGAACAGTCACTTCCCCATTCCTCATTACTTTCTTCTGAATCTGAGTACTCTCCACTAGTATTAGGAATTGCAGGCATACTTATATCAATATCTGTCTCTGTAACTTCATTCTCAGATTTACTGTTTCTATCCATGTGTGAATCATCCAAAGCGTTCAGTTCATCTGGAGCTTCAGAACTTTTTCTCCACATCAGAATCATCATGAAAATAATATATCATACACCACATCTTGATACCTTGGGTTATTCAGGTCCAAGTATTCAGACATCTGAATGTGGAATAAGCAGATAAATAAAATGTATGATAGCATACAAGGCAGGAAATATGTCACTATTCTACAAATGTGTGCCACTATAATTACAATATGAAATGTTAGGGCCACAGCAATAAATATTTGTACATGAATTATAAAATAATAGGTTAGGTTCACAAACAGAACATCGATATATAATTATATTTGACATATACTCCACTTGAGTAATTCTTGCCTGGTGCATCCACGATGCGGGGGTGGGCATTCTCCATCTCAGTAGTTTGAAATGGCAGAACCCTGGCAAAATCCAGGTGGGGACCCAGTCCTGCGGGGTATAACGCAGCACCCATGCCCAGGGACACGGGTGAAGACCTTAACGGCATCTACGGCAGAGAAGAAGTTTCTTCGGTATGGGGTAGATGGCGGAGGAGGCAACCCTAACTTCTCAGGGGAAAATGAGAAGGAAACCACTGCCTTGTGGTGAAGAGGGATCTTCAAAGGCTAAGGGAGTAAACCCCAACAGAAAATCCTCTTCTGTGTTAGGCCTAGCAAGCCAACAGAATAGAGAACAAAAAGTGTTGCTTTCAAAATTAAAACGAGCCTCGGAAAGAAACTTGCACCCAATGTAGACAATAACCTTGGAATTAATGATGATATTATGTCTGATGATCATCCAAGATGTACAAGAAGAACCAACCGTAGAACTAAGCTTCTCATCAGAACCCTGAACATTATCACCTTAACAGGCAAATGCAATGAAATTACGGATTTAATGAACCGTAGACATATTCACATTCTAGGCCTAAGTGAAACTAAATGGAAAGGTTGTAACACAAGAATGTTGGATGACGGATACAAACTATACTGGAGTGGGAACAAAACAGCGGCCAAAAATGGAGTTGGTTTAGTACTCCACAAAGACATTGACAGCATAACAGATGTCTCATTTATCAATGAAAGATTAATAAAAGCCAAATATATGCCTACAAGGAGAAACCATAACTGTGGTCCAGGTCTACGCCCCACAACAGGGATGCAGTGAGGACCAAAAAACAAGCTTTATAGAAGAACTAGAAAGTATCATCGATGAAGAGAACCTAGTGATAATGGGAGACTTCAATGCCCAAATAGGAACTGATAGGTCAGGCTATGAAGGAATTATGGGGCCATACGGATTTGGCAGTAGAAATGCTGAGGGAGACCTTCTGCTCGACTTATGCACAAGAAATAAACTTGTGGTGAAAAATTCATGGTTTCAGAAAAAAGATAGCCATAAAGTAACAAGATACAGCTGGGATAGCCAACACAATTCTGTAATAGATTACATTGTAACAGATAGGCTAAGTGGAGAAAAAATGCAAGATGTGAAAGTAATACCCAGTGAAAGTCTCAACAGTGACCACAGACTACTTGTTGCTGATATGAGAGTTACTAAAGCTATTGCAAAGGTAACTAGGAAGAAAAGACCGAGAATTAAAGATTGGAAACTGAAAGACATGGACTGCAAACAGCAGTTTCAAGAGGAAATTAGAGCCAAAATTCCAACAACAGATATACAAAAGGGCCACGAAGAATGGAATTATTTTAAGACAAGTCTTGTGGCAAGTGCAGAAAAAATATGTGGAAGAACAAGCAGGAGAGTTAAAGAGAAAAGGACATCATGGTGGAACAACAGAGTAAAAGAAGCAATAGCCAAAAGAAATAAAGCCAAAAAAGCTCTAGATATTGCCAAGTCCTACAGAAGAAACAACAATGATCAAGCAGATAATGGCAGATTGGAAGAGATGGCAAAAGACTATAGAAGCAGCAAATTGGAAGTTAAAAGAATTGTACAAGAAGAAAAGGAGAAAAGCTGGGAAGATTTTACATCTAAACTGGAAGAGGATAGTAAAGGGAATATGAAAATGTTATATGGAATTGTAAAACACAAAAGATCGGATAAGGAAACAATTACAGCAATAGAGACAGCTGATGGAAATATAGTTCGCAATATAAGAAGTATCAGGGGAGCCATGAAACAATATTTTGACAAACTACTAAATGGACCTAATGGGATAAATGATGAAGAAACAAGTCAGAGGATAATAGATGAAGGCATCCCAATAACTTGGTCAGAGGTCGAGAGAGCTCTCCATAAGATGAAAAGTGGCAAGTCAGCAGGAGCCGACAAAGTTACAGCCGACATGATTAAAGCTGCCGGTCCACCAGGGATACAATGGCTGTATAGAGTCCTCAGAGCAATATGGAATGATAACCAATACCAGAAGATTGGACAAAAGGGGTGATAATTCCTATATTCAAGAAAGGGAAACAGAAGGAAAAGTGAAAACTATAGAGGTATTACCCTCCTATCCCACGGCCTTAAAATTATGGAAAAGATAGTTGAAGCCAGAGTACGAACAATATTAGAGCCCATCTTAGAAGAGGAACAACATGGGTTTAGGGCTGGAAGAAGCACAACAGATCTACTGTAATATTTGCCTTGAGAATGCTGGTGGAAAAATATTGGGAAAGAGGGAAAAACCTAATTATTGTGTTTATGGACCTAGAAAAGGCATACGACAATGTTCCTAGATCAACTATCTGGAAAAGTCTAAGAAAACTTGAAATACCAGAGTACGTCATTAGAAAGATCCAAATGCTGTACAATAACTGGAAGAGCTGTGTCAATGTTGGGGATGGTTACTCTGAATGGTTTAGTACAACCAAAGGAATACAACAAGGAAGTGCCCTTTCACCCCTTCTGTTCATAGCGGTGATGGATAACATCTTAAAAGAACTAAAAAGAACATTCAATAGAGATTTACAGGCACTGATGTTTGCAGATGATGTAGCATTATGGGATGAAACAGAAGAAGGAATACAAAAAAAATTGAAGATGTGGAATGATAAGTTTGAAGAATATGGAATGAAATTGAATCAAATAAAAACTGTAGCACTAAAAATAAGCCGAAAGAATACAGACTGTCATATAAAATTACAAGACCACGAAGTTGAAGTTGTTGACCAATTCAGCTACCTGGGGAGCATAATTGCCAATAATGGTAGAAGTGAGTTAGTAATAATGAGTAGAGTAACCAAAGGAGCCAACTTCTACAGTACCGTGCGAGGCTTACTATGGGACATGAAGGTTCCCAGAAGAACAAAAATTGTCTAGTACAAGTCATATCTCATTCCTATTCTCACATATGCTTTGGAAACATGCACACTAACATCAAGGGACCTTAGCAAGATCCAAGCATGTGAAATGAAGTTTCTTAGAACGGCCCTCCAGAAAACTAGACTTGACCGCATAAAGAATGATGAAATTAGATCAAACCTAGAGCTAAGGGAATCCATGGAAGAGAGACTTAGGTCATCAAGACTTCAGTGGTTTGGGCATGTGAAGAGAATGACTAGTAAAAGACTGCCAAAAACTTATTAGGAAAAAAGGATACTGGGCAAAAGACCAGTGGGAATACCAAGAAGAAGATGGACAGACCAACTGAAGGAGGACGTAGAGAGAAGAGGCTGGAATTGGGAGTACATCACAGACAGAGAAACCTTTCTGGACAGGAAAAGGTGGAGAACAATTGTCTATAACAACCAAGGCTCGTAAACCACACCCGGGAAACTGGAGATGGTCCCCAACGATAATGATGATAATGATGATGATGATATATAAAACCTGTTCAGTGCAAATACTCCCAACAAGTTATTGAGCTTCTCCAAGTAATACTAACAAGGGACAGTGCCGTTGGAAGATTACTTCCCACTCTAAAAAATTTACTTTACAAATTACATGTACCATATTTTTTTGTGTGCAACACTTGAGAATATTGCTAAGGTACCTAATTATATAAATAATATTCAGAATTTGTTAATGCTTTCCTTTAATAACAATTTATATGATAAAAACAGCAATTTCGTCCAACACAGCTGGAAAATGGACGCAAATTTCACAATGATCGTCAAGGAATTTGCGTTGCACAGACCACAATGTAAAAATGCACCATAAAGCGATTTTAACATGTTTCTTCAAGTTTCTGGCAGGTGGCAGCACTTGTCAGAGGTGGTAAATGCTCTTCCCTCAGGAGCTTTACTTCAATTTGTCGAGTGGGAAGAAGGTTTCCCACCGCCAACGAAAGGGTTAAGGCAATGGCAATTTCTTCCTCTTGAACATTATCAATAAAAAGTGATCCACCACATGTTCTTATCTTATTATCCCCTATTTTTGAATTATATTTAATTTTTTTTAATAGTTCTTCAGGAATAACAGTAAAATAATCATTGAAATGATTTGTTACCACAGTGGGGTCACTAATTACATCGTTACTACATTTTAATGAAATATTTTGGTCCAATTTTTTAGTTTTACATGTTTCCTTTCTTATTACATCCCACATAGCTTTCTTTTTTTTAGTGGAGTTATAAATAAATCTATCATTTTGCAATGTTTTGGCTTCTTTTATAACTTTGTTTAATATAGCTGAGTATTTTTTATAGTAGGCTGTGTCAGTATCGTCAAGGGGGGCCCTTAGTTTACTTAAGTTCTTTGTCCTTCACCTCAACTGTCCCGCCATCTACGACTGTGTGGCGCTTACCTGTTGTCGTATTCCTGGTGTTTGCAGCATTCGCCTCTTGGTCACCACCGAGGGAATTCCACCCTGAGAATGCTATGTCTCTAAGCACTAAAACCACTTTATAAATGTTTGGATGATTGATCGAACACCAGGTTTTAAAAATACTTTCAACTTTAATGACATCGAAAATTCTCGCCAACACAGCCTTTTCAGATTCAAATCGAACTTCGTTTTATGTTCCGATTGCAGGTTCTAATTTGGGGCACACGTGGGTTGGTCACACACACTAACAACTTACTCACATGAACTAGGTGCACTTCTCGCCACTATTACCGAAAGGGTGACACACATTTTGCACTACTGATGTTCACACTGTCCTTTTATGTTAGTCCAGGCAAGGGCACTCCACGATTCACATCACTATTTTCTTTTTAAGTTACATATCGTGGGCAAAACACACTACACCACCGGCTACTACAATAACTCACGCCAGACTGCCTGACCTCCTGAGTCAGCCTATCGGCTCTCTCCTTGGGGTCACGTGACTTGTCTCCGCCAATCACTGGCTTTCTCCCCCATACTGGAGCTAGTCCACAATATGCCCTCGTTTCAATCCTCTTAAACCTCGTAAGTGCCAATCTTGGCCCATTACAAGGCCTCAAATTCAGGTGTAGTGTGGTACTGTTTGTATACTTTGTTAAGCAGTCTCTTTTTTTTACATGAATTTTTTATTCCTGCTGCTGTCCAGGTGTTATGAGATGCACTGTTCTTTATTATTTTTGTTTTTAGAGGAAATGCTATATCAAAATAATATTTTAATAGCTTGTTAAACATATTGAATTTCTCATTTAAATCATCTAATTCAAAAATATTGGCCCATGATTCCATACTTAATAAATAATTGAAGTTTGTAATGTTTTCTTCACTAAATGATCTGGTTTTTCTTTTCTTTTTGGCATTGTGAATATTTTTTCTTTTACATACATAGTTAGTATCTGAGCCAAGTGATCACTGAAACCTGGGTTGTATACTTCAACTAAGAAACTTTGTTTATCTTTGTTTATGAAAATTTGACCAAGGGCTGTGTTACTGAATTCTGTGACTCTTGTTGGATTATTTACTGTTTGATGTAAACCATATGAATTAAGGCATTGTGTTAACAAGTCTCTATTTTTGTTACTTTTTAGATAGTCCACATTGAAATCTCCACATATTATTAAATCAAGATTTTGCTTGCTAATATTATTTAAGAGTGATTCTAATCTTTGTATGAATAAGTCAAAATTTCCATCGATAGATCTGTACACACAAACTATTATCTTTTTAAATTTGGGTAGTTTAACTGCTGTGAATTGAAAGTTCTTTTCTGTAATCAAGTGATTATTATGTACAAAGGAACAAAGATTCATATTCTATATTTTTTCTAAGAAAAATGCATACTCCCCATTTTGGTTATAAGATCTACAATAATTATTAGCCAAGATATAATTTGAAATATTAACATATTGAATCTGTTCATTCTTAAGCCAGTGCTCTGTAATACACAAAACTGAAATTTATCTGATTTGATTATTAACTAGTATCTCTAACAAATTGGTTTAATTTGAAATGGATGGAACATTCTGATGATATATCTTTAGTTTATTCCCAATATGTGTTGGTGCATCGTTTTCTTTCGTGTTACTGGTACTATTATAACACTTGTCTTTTTGTACAGAACTCTTGTCATGCTTTTGCCAGACCTTTGACAAAGGTCTGGCTTCTTTTACAAGTTTCCCTGGTTCTGACATCTTAATTCCCGATCATTCTGATAGTGGCAGGGATTCAATGTTTTACTAAATTTCAAATTTACAAATCGTTGTGATTTCGGAACTTACATAATCTTTACCTAGCGAATTTAAGTGTAAGCCATGTCGTGTATGTGAAAACCTATTTAAATTACTTATGTCTAATACGTGGAAATTTTGAAAATGTTTGCATAATTCAGCAATTTTGAAATTTACAGAATCTATTCTAAATTTACACATGATTTTTCCATTAAATCGTGTCTGTATGGAATATTTTCAAGGACTACGTTAGTGTGAGTTAGGGATGGCAAATGAAGCCAGCTTCCATTGCTGGGTACACTGTTGCTAATAAGTTTTATCAGGAATAATTTTGGGTGCTTCATGACTTTTAATGTGAATATTGTGTCCATTGTGAATGTTTCCCATTCAGCTAAACTGCAGTCTTCGTAAAGGTTCAAAGTTCGATACACGATCAGTATAAAAAAAAAAATGGAATTATGATATCAACAACTTGATCTATCCTGTTTGACAATAAACTCAGTAGAACTATATTTTGTGGTGGAATTTCATTTTTATTCACTACCTTTTGAAACTGTTGCTTCTTTATAGTTCAAGTTTTAACTATTAAAATATTAAAAGTGAGCTGCTAACCATCTTAGTAAAAGAACTTTTCACATTTGTGACATTTTAGAGAGTTTGATAGACTGAACATAGCTGCTGTTAATATCTACTTCTACTCAAAGATAGACATTTTTCTTACAAAACATCAAGTATACATAATTACTTAAAATACATATTTAAATGTGAGATTAACACAGTTGTACAATATTTCAGTTTAAGATCTAATCATACCATTTGGCAATGGAAGTGTGCACAGCTAACGTTTATAGCATGACTTGCTCTTCACTTTGGATTATTTTATCCCTCAACCATGCCTACTCAGTTCTCCAAAGCCTTGGTATGTGCACACTTCCCTTGCCAAATTGTCCATTCCTCTCTGCTTGAATAAGGTTTTAAATGGAGACTGAGCATGGTTGGTGATCTATAACACTCAGACCTCTCATTCAGGAGGAGGCAGGTCTGGATCATTGTCAGGCATCTAGATTTGAGTTTTCCATGATTGTCTGAAATCACTCCTGCCAATACTGGGATAATTCCTTCAAAATATGATGGTTGAATTCCTTCCCATCCCTTGCAACCAGTCCTTTTTTGCCTCTAATGACCTCAATGAGACATACAGATACAAGTGATAATAATAATAATTCATTTTGTGAGTTTGTCCTGCCCTCATGCCTCCATCTATGGTAAGTGATGGGTTATTTTCCTTGTTATTTGCAATTTACATTGCCTAAAAGCTATTTACTTTTTGTAGTATCATTACACATCTAAGATTTATTTTATTTGGTGTATTTCAATTTTTAGGCCACCATTTCGTGGTAGTGACCACTTGAAAACTTACAATATGATTCTAAAGGGCATTGAAGCTGTACACTTTCCCAGGTTTGTGTCAAAGTATGCCCAGAACTTAATACGCCGTCTCTGCCGAGCAGTTCCAGCTGAAAGGCTGGGCTATCAAAAAGCTGGAATTTCAGACATAAAAGAACACAAGTAAGTCATGAGACATTTCTGTTATCTCATTTTCTTTTTAAAAAAATAATAATAAAATAGCTTTCTGCTCTTTCCTCTTTGTGTTTACTACCTTTAACCATTATCAGTTGAAACGGTTTGTATATTGGTACTTATATTTTGATTTTAGTTTCACTTTTTTTTAAATCTGAGATATTCCTTGTTTTTGTCATGATCAGTGATTGTTTATTACTATTTCCTTTTTTACAATAAAATCTTAATTTAAAAGATTGGAGATAAATTTAAGACAGAAATTGCAAGATGAAATACAAAAAAAAGAGATGAAATACAAAAGCCATACCATGTTCAAAAACTATAAGATTTGAAAATCTTGATTTGGGAAACAGGAGGCATAGCACATACATGCACAGACTTAATAATAGCAGAAACTGTGATAAATTGTAGCACTATTATACAAGAATCAAATTTTTAACATTCTTCACATATCATGCTTATTATTATTAAGAGAGATTTTCCTCGCTAAATAGGTTTTACTGCAACATAACAATAAAAAAACTCAATACACAGAAATTTACTTCATATTCTAAAAATACGAGGGTAATTCGGAAAGAAACCACCATTCTAGCATTGCACTAGTAGTCGTGCGTGGAGCGCCACCATTTTCACATCTGCATGTTCCGCTATTCAGTAAGCATCCAGCTTCGACAATACGAACCTCCTTCTTTTGTGCATTAAAACATGCGCGCTGCAATAGAAAATCCTGCAAAATGTGAAGTGAGAGCTATAATAAGATTTATTTTGGCGCAAAATGTTTCAGACTTTCTGAACAATTCCACAAATTTCTCGTACGGTTTTGTATGAGGTTGTCACCGATTAATTAGGCTACTGGAAGTTCTGTGCTAGGTGGGTGCAGAAATTGCTTACAGAGGTCCATAAAACCAATCAAATGGGCTCTGCCTTAAATTTCCTTTCACGCTATGGCACGAAAGGAGAAGACATTTTGAAGAGGATTGTGACTGGTGATGAAACGTGGGTGGCATACATAAATGCCGAAACAAAAAAACACTCGATGGCCTGGAGCCATAACAATTCTCAATGCAAGCCGAAGAAAGCCCGCCAAACATTTTAAACAAGAAAGGTTATGACTACAGTTATTTGGGATGCCGAGGGAATTTTACTCGTTGAATTCATGGAACGTGGTGCCACAATCACTTCAGATGTCTACTGTGAAACTTTGATGAAACATAAGAGAGCCATTCAAAACAAACGTCATGGTAAGCTGTCATTTGGTGCTGTGTTTTTGCATGACAATGCTCATCCTTACAGTGCCCATAAGACTCAAGAGCTTCTTAAGCAATTCAAACGGGATGTTTTTGATCATCCCCCTTACAGCCAAACTTGGCGCCTAGTGATTTTCATCTCTTCACTCACATGAAGAAGTGACTTGAGTTGCAGCACTTGGAAGACAACAATGAACTTCAAAATGCTGTGAAAGATTGGCTACTTGCTCAGGCAGCTAAATTTTATGAAGAAGGAATTTGTAAATTAGTGAAATGCTATGAAAAATGCTTAGATTTAAATGGTGAACGTGTTGAAAAACAGTATAAAGCTGTAGTTTTAAGGTGTATATAATAAAATATTTTTTACTATCCAAGTTTTTTATTTATAACCAAACAGAGATTACTTTCTGAATTACCTTCAAATTTCTCCAGACAATTTGATCTTTTGCACCAAATCTTCTCATTGCTTTTTGTACACTTTGGAATCATGTAAACATGGGTCATCCTCTTTTCCTCCTTCCTTTAACTTCCCATTCCTGTACCTGTTTTGGTATCCTAGTGTCTTCCATACTTCTTACATGGCCATACCGTTCCAATCTTTTATGTTCTATACCTTCATACATTTCTTCTTTCAGTTCCATGAGCCTTATTATTTCAGTATTCCTTACTTGGGGTGTAAGGGTTTGGGAGAGACAATACTAGTCTTTTCCAACCAAATGTCAACCTCTCCTTCACGTGGTGCACCCTGTTTGCACGGACGAGGCTCTGGCGATTGAAAGACTCCCGGTATAAGGAGTCACCCACTGCTTGCCAACGGCCTCCGAAAGGAGGGCGGAAGAGCGGGGAGTGGTTCAGGGCACCCTCTTGCCCTTGGAGTTGGAAACAGCCCCTAAAGGCGGATGAATCAGAAGTGATCAACGGGATGGGGATGCTGAAGGCAACGGGAAACCACTGCATTAAAGACCCAAAGGGTATCCCGAGGACATGTAATCCTCTCAAATTACATATATCATGATGGCTTCTTCCTGGGTAAATTATTCCGGAGGTAAAATAGTCCCCCAATCGGATCTCCGAGGAGTCATCAGAATGGATAAAAACATTCTACGAGTCGGAGCGTGGAATGTTAGAAGTCTGAATAGGGCAGGAAGGTTAGAAAACTTAAAAAGGGAGATGGAACAACTTAGGTTAGATGTTGTTGGGATTAGTGAGATTAAATGGTAGGACACACAGGATTTCTGGTCTGGGGAACACTGGATAATTAGCACACAAGCTGTCAATGGAGTCACTGGTGTAGGATTTGTAATGAACAAGAAAGTAGGGAAACGGATGAGTTATTATGAACAGTTTAGTGACAGGATTATTTTGATGAGGTTAGAAACTAAGCCCGTCCCAACCACATTAGTACAAGTGTATATGCCAACATCACAGGAAGATGACGAAGAAATAGAAAAAATATACGCTGAAATTGAAGAGTTAATTCAATATGTGAAGGGGGAGGAAAATCTAATAATCTTGGGTGATTGGAATGCAATAGTGGGAGAAGGAAAAGATGGGAATACTGTAGGAAGTTTTGGTCTAGGAGAAAGAAATGAACGAGGAAGCAGGTTGCTAGAATTTTGTGAAAGATATAAGCTGGTAGTGGCAAACACACTGTTTAAGAACCATGCAAGAAGAATTTACACGTGGAAACGTCCTGGGGATACAGGCAGATATCAGCTAGATTATTTCATGGTCAAACAGAGATTCAGGAATCAAGTTCTAGATTGTAAAGCGTACCCAGGAGCAGACATAGACTCTGACAATAATTTGATAATAATGGAGTGCAGGCTGAAATTTAAGCGAATAAGGAAGCAGTATAAGCAGAACAGACTGGAAGTGAATAAACTGAAACAATCTAGCACTAGAGAAAAATTTGCAGAAATAGTAGACTTGGGTCTAATAAGTATCTCTGAAAGGAGCTCAACCGAGGACGAATGGAATGCATTAAAGACCGAAATAATGAAAGCTGGTAAAGAAACATTAGGCTTTAGGGAACAATCTGCCCAAAAACCTTGGATCACAGAAGAAATTTTGGAGCTGATGGATCAGAGGAGAAGGTACAAAAATGCTCAGGATGAAGCAGGAAGAGAGCAGTACAGGCAATTTAGAAATCAAATAAATAGAAAATGCAAAATAGCAAAAGAAAAATGGCTACAACAAAAGTGTGAAGAAGTAGAAAAGGAAATGGTCATAGGTAAAGTAGATGTTGCCTACAGAAAGATCAAACAGAATTTTGGAGAAATGAAGAAAAGAGGTATGAACATTAAAGCTGCCAATGGGAAACCTCTTTTAAGCTCATAAGATGGAGCTAACCAATGGAAAGAATACATTGAGAAACTTTATGATGGGGACGACTTGAACAATAGTGTAATGGAAAAGGAAGATGATGTTGACATTGATGACTTAGGGGATCCTGTTTTGAGGACAGAATTTAATAAAGTTCTGAATGACTTGAAAGCAAATAAGGCAGTTGGAATTGATGAGATCCCTGCAGAACTTCTTAAATCCCTAGGAGAGGAAGGAATCGAAACATTATTCAAGCTGATATCAAAAAGTTATGAAACAGGAGAAATTCCAACTGATTTTAATAAAAATACCATGTTCACACTTCCAAAGAAAGCACAAGCCAACAAATATGAGAATTATCGCACCATTAGTCTAACATCACATGCTTCAAAATTACTGACCAGAATAATATACAGAAGGCTGGAAAGGGTAGTAGAAGAGATAGTAGGTGAAGATCAGATTGGGTTTAGGAAAAATCATGGTACAAGGGAAGCAATTCTGTCTTTAAGATTAATACTTGAAGGGCAGATCAAGAAAAACAAAGATACTTTTATGGCATTTGATGATTTAGAAAAAGCTTTTGATAATGTTAGGTGGGACAAGATGTTCAAAATTTTAAAGAAGTCAGGTTTAAAGTATCGAGATAGAAGAATACTCTATAAACTATATAAGAATCAAGTGGCTGTAATAAAAGTAGAGAATCACGAGAGACATGCATCGGTTAAAAAGGGTGTGAGACAAGGTTGTAGTCTACCCCCGTTAATATTCAACTTGTATGTAGAAGAAGCAATGAAGAAAGTCAAAGAAAAATTTCCATGCGGCATAAGTTTTCAGGAAGAAAAAATCAGTATGCTACGATTTGCTGATGACATTGTCTTGTTAGCAGAGAGGGCTGAGGATATTGAGAAGTTATTGAATGGCATGAACAAAATACTGAATGAAGATTTTGGACTGAATATAAAACAAAGTAAGACAAAAGTGATGAAATGTAGCAGAAATGATACCAATAGTAGCAGATGATTATAATATATAAAAATA
>JARYHS010013630.1:263938619-264046531 GCA_031002005.1 Vandiemenella viatica
TTTTTTTCATAGTATACTTTTAGTTGAATTTATAACAAATATTGTAGGGCAAAAACCATTAGCAAACTCTTTAAATGTTTGTCTTATTAATCTGGGAGAAGAGTTTGTTAAAGTTTGTTCCTAGTGGTTCTATCTTTCAACTTCAATAAGTTAGAGGATTCTATGAATTTTAAATGTTCCTTCATTTCAGTGTGTTAATTACAGCTGAAAAATTTCTTGTTTTGCTCCAACTAAGATATACTGTGGCTTCCGTAAAATCAGTGTTCTTTCCATCTTTTATGTTTGTGGGGTGAGATCATCTTAGCTGTTGTGGTTCAAGGTAGTTACATGAAATGTTTAATTTTGTTAGTTGATGATTTATTATGCAGAACATACTAAGCTTTCGAGGATGGATTTTAGGAAGTTTTGACCGATACTAAAATTTGTACATATTTGTACGTCAAGTTTTTATACATGCTAGATTTTTTGACAGTTGCATATGGTTCCTTTTCATTTTGGCTTGTTTTTTAAGAAGTTTCATTTTAAAAAACTATCTACACTTCATTTAATAAAAATTTCTTCATCCACAAGGAATGATGCGTATTTTGATAAATTTTCATCATTTATATTTTTGCTAATCCATTACAGCAATTGATAATCTCAGGTTTCACAAAGTTATTAGGTTTTTATGTTCAGCATTGATGGAATGTGTTTATTGTTCCCATTTCCATGAGCATGTACAACTGGTGCATTTAATTTTGCCAATCCAATAATACTGGACACCCTGATTACATTTCTTGTGCACTTTTTTTTTCATAATTTAGGTTTTTATTTGAATGGTCTCTATTCCCATGCACATAAATATCAGTTGTGTGAAGAGAGTTACGAGAAACTTGCAGGCTTTGTAAGATGGATGAACATTACCACATTCTCCATAGTGCAGCAATCCATCAGCAGTATATTAAGTACTAAAGTCGACTTGCAGCACATGTGCTTTGTTTCATATTACCTGATTTTGGGAGGGAATATCTTGTGTTGTGAAAAATACTTTTAATTAACTAGTAATTACTGGAGATTAAAATGGAGCAAAATAAACACTGCTACAATCAACTATCCAGTCTTTGTGAAATTGATTATTGATTTGGACGAAAGGTGATATTATTAAAGTTATAATGAAACTTGTTTCTTGAAGAGCGAAATAAATCTGAAATATCAGTGTTGGTTCAGTTTTCATTTAATTTGAATTAGTTGCACGAGTATTGAACAAAACAGCAAAAAATAATCAAGCCATTTTTAAGCATAAATTCTGAAGACACGGAAATCGATTTGGATGCAGTTGGAACAGAATTTTTGATACATAGAAAATGACTGGTTTATAGCTGTTACAAGAAATGCTGGGATGTGTATAATTTTTCTCCGGTGATAAAAAGTTTGGGTGTTTTATGTAGGCTGGGTTGTGGCAGAAGTTTTATTAAAATAAACCAGCAATAACTAAGTTAAGAATTGCTTTTAGAACTGAAAAAATGAATGTTTAGCTGAGAAGTGGCTTAGGTTGGCACATTTACCAAATTTCCAAGAATTGTTATTGGAACGGAAGGAATAGTTTATTTGCGTTGGTTAAGCACAGAATTAGAAATGAACTTATGCTGTCTCTATACGTTTATCTATAATTGAGTTGTATGAAACTAAGAGCAAAAATTTCTTGGCAAGTGCTATTATGCACTTAGCGTAATGTGTGCAATATTCCAGTGTTTGGCAGTTTTCTGGTCCACAATTAAATCACAGCTGCTCAGATCAGCTCTGGCTAATCTGTGAATTCATCCCTTAGGATTAAGGTGGAAACTGGTCTATTCCTCCTGATAATAGCTCTAACAGAAAATTTTCTCATTTCTTTCTATGTTCAAATCGTGCCGGCGGATGCTTCGTGACTTTCACGCACCCCTGTTGTGAAATGTCATATTTGCGCTTAGGACCCGAAGGCGTTTATGGATGCTTACGACAGAGGCGCAAGCCGCTACGGCGAAGGTGCACGGGGTGACTTGAGGGAAGATCTGGGGGGTCCTGCAGCAGCAGGACGCAGCCGATGGGGACCGGGGGGTGGCGACCGTAGGGGGGTGATTACCCCTCTAAAAGGCGTCGCTACTAGGGTCCCCACTCTTTGGCTGACACTTTAGCACCCTTTCTTGACCTTTCACAGCCACATTCCATACTTGTGGGGAGAGATGTTCGCTTTTGTACCGGCATTTAACTTGTCCAGCAAGTACATTGAAATTGTGTAGTGTGTAACAGATTCATTCATAGTGTATCTTCAGAAGTAATCACTAGCTGCATGTATTTGTTTCTCTCTCAACCTGAATAGCTGTATCTTTTTTTATATCTTGTTAACTGATTCACATTTTGATTAATGTGACAACTGACTTGATTTGTTGCAAGTCTCATTTGCCAAAATCAAATTCAATGTCATGTGTTTTTCTGACGTAGCTTTTCAGTCAAGAAAGGGTATGGAAGTGCAGTTGTGGGAAGTAAATATTAAAATTCACTTTAAAATTACATAAATCCTCATTACAAAATCATAGCTGTCTGATATATTACAGGTGGTTTAAAGTAAATGTGATCATCTCAGTAGTGACAACTAGGCTGTTTTATTTCTTTATTCGTTAGCCTTTAATTTTATGTATGATTATGAAGTGAATATCTCATCTGTAATAGGAATAGCCTTGTAATGAATGTGTTACTGACAATTTCTTTTTATTAATAAATGTAAATCTAAAGAATCACTGTGTTAATATTGAAGTTCCTTTCCCGATCCATAAAATTATATATAACTTTCCACATTAAAACATGCTTTTGTAAGGATACAAAAAATTTGAAGTGGTTTCTGAATTAGTTGGGTTACACAAGGTTCAGTTTTTTTGTTTTGATGTAGGCATGCTATACAACTTAAAGCAATATCTATCAGAAGCATTTTTTATATTGTAAAGTTCATTTTAAAAAATCTTGTTCAGAATAAGCAGGGTGGCACAGAAATATGCTTCCCCTTTCATAATTTTGTCATATTTGTGGACTATGTGCTGTGTTAAATATAATTTCAGTTGTTAGTGCTGAAAACTAGTCATTCTTCAAATTGCCTTAAGCAAACAAAATATTTTTCATTAAAAGTTAGGCAGTGCTACGACATGAATTGAGTTTATGAACACTACTGGTACTGCATTGTTAACTTTGCAAAAATTAAATGCCATATTTTTGATTATTTAGTTTCTATTCACCATTTAGACAACTCATCAGTCTTCATACAGCAGTTTTCCTCCACTGCATTGCATTGAAACCCATAAGTAGTATATTAAGTTGCAATTAAAATCTTGGGATAGCTAAACTCGTGTCAAGAAATAACCACATTTCACTTCTTTTTTGGTGGCGTGTATCTGCTGTTCCTTTCAAACTACATGTTTTGAACAGTGTTGGATACTGGGCTGCTTGTTTATTTGTAATTCTATTACAAAATAAAATACGTTTCATCGAGGGAGGAGTCCTCTTTAGCAATACATTTGTATAAATAAGGAATTAAATTGGCTATAAATTATTTGCAGTCACAAATTATATTTGTAAATCAGATGTTGAACATGCATAGTCGGTTTTATTGTCAATCTTTTTTCATACAATGACAATAGTTACATGGAAATATGTTTTGTATATCAGATTTCCAGCATACTATAAACCTATATATATTTAGGGAATGCTGTTTGAAATGCTGATATTTAAAACCCAAATGAAAATTATACTAAAAATCTAAAATCCTACTTTATCAGTGTGTACTACCTCATTGCCTCATGTTCATACAGTCGTGTTTCGAACTGTGGCTTGACCAGTTTAGACTATGTATTTAATAATTAACACAAACATAATCACAATTGTACAGAAAACAGTGTTGCAAGCACAGTTGGGCAGAAAACTGTTAATAGTTAACTAGCAAAGTTAACAAAATTGCAGAAATTTAACTTTCAGCCTAAAATATCATTAACGCACTTCTTAACTTCCGTTAACTTTAGTGTGTTACATTGGTTGTTGTCATTTAGTTTGCTTCAATAGCGCGCCAAGGCACAACAGTTCGTTCGGTGAGTCGAATAGCGAACAAGTTAGGTAAGGTGTGAGTGATGTAACTGTTATTGCAGGCGTGACAGTGTGAGCAGGAATGCTAGTTATTGAGCATTTGTATTTTACTTGGCTGAAATGCAAATTTTACCTGTATTTCACCCTATGGGACTGCTCTCTGCCTCCACGCATAATCCTCCAACTACCAGAAAAGGGTGGTGACCTGCCCAGTCATGCTGGCAAGTTCTAAGGACAGACCCTGAACAAAATAAGCATATACCTAACTGAACCTGTCTGCCAACTGGGAACTATTCTAGACCCAAAATGGCCCGTTCTACTTGTGAACAAGGCAGATGCTGAAATATTGTGTAGTTGTTTGTCAGCATAAGTGTTCCCTCTCATCGCATCCATCCACTTTGGTATGAGGTGGGTTAATTTCCCTTTCTTTTCTTATTTACATCTGAAAACCAGTTACACATTTCAAATCCAGTCAGTGATTGATTTTAATATTTATATAATTTATAATTTTTACAATATATTGTGTGTTGCTCTGGAGTTTTTGTGAAATAAATGAAATTTTTTCGTTACATGATTACAACAATTAGAAGATTAAAAATCCTTGGCCACATTTATGTGGTAATGTTGCATTTCAATCAAGATTGGGAATTATGAATTCGAACTTTTTTGCAAGACTCACATTTCTATCCTTAATAATACTAAACCATTCACGAGTAGGAAGCAAACATCCAAATATTTACAGTTGGAGTCTTGTTTTCCATCACCATCAGCTAACAAAAGGTTGTCAACAAAGCATTGGTGAATTTTTTGGCATTGTAGTTACAGACAGCAGCCTATCCCAAGCTTGTCTAGACCAATGCATTGTAAACTTTTTCATTACCAACATGATTCCACTATATATTGTAGAATCAGAGGGACATTTGGTACATGTGTTGATGGATAAATTTAACTTGCGTTAAATTCGCAAAAATGTAATGCTTTAACAATTATCGAAGTTAACTTTTTAAGAAGCGGATTAACGATTAAAAAAGTTAACTTTTGGCTTAACTGTGCCCAGCTATGGTTGCAAGACAATACTTATTTCAATATAGATGGAAAAGAAAACCCTTCACCTGTCAACATGGTAGTGGAATTTTACAAACAAGAAGAATAAAGCACCAAGTGAGAAGTATTCCTTCTGAGCTTTAACTAAGCACTATTGTTTTAGAGACTCCAAATTTCTATTATAACTACTCGTATTGCCAATGCTCTTAGCTTTTATATTTCCACTCCACACTGTTTCAAATACATTATTATAAGATTGGCAATTTCATGTTAGATATTGAAAACGGAATTATTGTGACAAGTCTTGTTGCTGTATTCAGGATTTTCCTCATATTTCTTCTGCCATACAATTCTGAGGCTGGTTTGTAAACTTTAAATTGTGATGCTATTTCCTCTCAAATCAAAAACAGATTGCTCGTGTATGTTTTATACAGTTAAAAACTGTTTGAGATAATGAAATCAATGATATCAGTGACAGTTACTGTGTAAATTAGTTTTTGCTGGTTAACAAACATTCCAAGTTTCCAACAAATTATCCGATAAACAGAGCGGTCTGGTAACTCATTGGTTAAGACTAAGGATTGCAATTCCGCAGTGTTTTCAACCGTGTGGGATTTTTGCAGTATATTTTGGATATACTCCTAATAAAGCCCGATGATAACCTTGTGGGGTGTCAAGTAACGGAAGGAAAAAGTAATCATGACGCAGTTCTGGCGGATATTAGAGGATTCAGTCAACCAGCAGCCAAAATTGAAGGGGGAAATAGGTACAATTATAAAAAGGCATAGATTTCAAATTTGAAGAGATATTTCAGAGAACGTTTTAGCAAATGGAAGGAAGGCACAAGTACAGTAGAGTCAAGGTGGGAAGAGTTCAAGAAGATAATAAGAAATGGGGAAGAAAAATTCATTCCAAAGCAGAAAATAAAGAGAAGTAGAGAACCTGTGTACTATAATAGGGAAGTGAGGAGGTTAAAGAGGGTGGTACGAAGAGAACATAACAGAGTTAAGAGACAGCAGGGTAGTAGGGAATATTTGAAACAACTAAACAAGGACTTAATAACAGCAAAGAAAGTGGCTAAAGATGGGTTTATGAAGAGTATTATCAGTGCAGGAGGACCACTGACTGATGCATCTAGAAATTTCTATGGCTATATCAGGAAACTGAGGGGAAGGGAGGGTGTGGAGATGCTTATAGATAAGGATGGTGAAGTAGTTACTGAGGATTTGAAAAAGGCAGATATATTAACTGGTTTAGTGAGAGCATTAGGGACAATGAATCAGAAACGGGAACTATGAGAACGAGCTTAACAATATGATTAGAAATGAAGATACTAAAAAATTTGAAACTCATCTGGAAGAAATCATGAAGGAAATAAGCAAGCTGAGAAAACATAAGGGGGCTGGTGCAGATAATATTACTACAGATATCTTAAAGATAGCCGGATGAGTCATTGTACCGTATCTTGAAATATTATTTAAATTGAGTCTGGATACTTACTGCTTACCACAAGACTGGAAAAGTGCGATAGTAGTACCGGTACATAGAGGAGTGAGAAATAGTCGAAAATTACAGGCCAATCAGTTTGACTTCAGTGGTAGGTAAATTAATGGTAAGATTGATATGCAACAACATCAGAAATGTATGTGAGGAACATAAGTGGGTTTCAAGTAGGCAACATGGGTTCAGGCAAGGATATTCATGCGAATATGTTTGAAGATAAATGCAAAGAGGAGTCAGCTAATTATATACACAATTAAAAAACAAAAGGTTAATTATGAATATAAAGTGGGGAAAGAATTGCTTGCTGAAGACTTTAAATGTAAATATCTTGGCCTTACATTTGATATCAAGCTTAACTGGGCAGGACACATTGGACAGGTGGTAAGAAAAGGTTTCAAAATCCTGCACTTGTTGGAGGGAGTGATGAGGGGATGTATGAGAGAAGTAAAGGAATTGGGTTACAAAACTTTGGTCAGACCATTGCTCGAATATGGTAGTGTAGTATAGGACCCACATTTTGAGTATCAAATACAGGAGTTGGAGAAGGTGCAAGGAAGGGGTGCTAGAGCTGTTTCTGGAAATTATCGCAGAATGCAATCAGTGACAGATATGATAAAGGAGCTGAAATGGGATTCGTTGCAAGACATGAGGAGGGTAATGGGAGTGTACAGGGCGCATACTGGCGATGAGGCGTGGAAAGCTATTGCAGTAGGTATTAAAAGTAGTTCATAGAAGGAAAAGATGACCAAAGTGTTAACAAATTAAATAATAAACATCTGTTAGTTAAATTATTAAATCAATTATTAAATCAATTATAAAATCAATTATAAAATGAATATACCATGTAAAGTGTAGACATGGCTCAGAATAACATCTCATAACTTTTTGTAACTGCACAAGGACGAGACTTGGTCTATTTTTACAAGAATTGTTTTTGTGGGATTCATTATTGTCTACTGATTTGATTGATCTTATAGTTGATTAATTGTTATTAAAAGAAACTACTCACTAAGACGTAAACTGTAAAGTATTTCAGTTTTACTTTAAGTAGCTAATTACTTTTTTTAGGGGGAAAATTAATTTTTTATGTAAAAAAAGGAGACTTTCTGGCGTATAATTGCAATGAAGTCCTCACGGATGTATCACCAGATTGCGTTGTGTAAACACGAAATTTCGCATGTGAGGAATATGGAGGTGGCATGGTGTTTTTACAAGTGTGGCGATACACCCATGAAGACTTTATTATTACTTTTGTTGCCTTTAGTCTAAATAATGAATTGAAAGGGTACATGCTATTCACTCAAATAATTTATTGTCGTGATTGACCAAATCGTTGCAAGAGAGATTAATCAAAAGCCAGAGCGGCACTTGTAAATAGGCGGCTTTTGTCAAAGAACATGTTTCAAGCACATTGAGGCTGCAGTTGAGACAATAGGTCAAAGGATATACAACTGCTAAATAATAGGTATGCAATCGTTAAAATTACAACATTAGTTTCCTAGCAGTGAATAATCCGCAAATGCAGGAAGTTGTCACAATTACTTTATCTGCAATTACAGACGACGTGTGACACATAAAAAAATATTTATTATGTAGTAAGAAAATCATACTAAATACAAAACGTAATTCAGATGATAGAAAAGTGTACTCTAAAACAAACCTAAGTTTAATCTTACATATATATATATATAATATAAATAGACGTGTTTTTTCCTATATTTCACTTTTCAGCCACCACTACCTAGCACAGATCACTGATGTTTGTGGGTGGAAGTAGCATGGAGTTTCCTGTCGTGCACAACGTTGGCGAATGCCGATAGCTGTGGGGATGTGGGAGATATAATGATTAAAGTTGGTCAGTGCAGGGCGTTTTCATATTTCGACCAAAAATTCGTATCTCCGTATACTTCTCTTTCCTGCCACAACTACATAACATAGACTTTGGTGTTTGTGTATGGTAGTAGAATCGTCTTTCCTGTCGTGCACTATGGTTGTTAGATGTCGGTAGCTATGGGGATGTGGGAGATATGGGGGTTGAAAGTGGTCGACCTGTGGCAATTTCATACTTCTGCCAAAGACAAAAGTGTCATGGTGTATCACTTTTCAGCGAAAACTATAGATCACAGATAACTGGCGTTTGTGTGTAGTAGTAGCACAGAGTCACCTTTCGATCACAACAGCGGCCGAATTTCAGAAACTGTGGTACTGTGGTAGATATGGTGGTTGTAAGTGGCCGACCAAGGATTATTTTCGTATTTCGACTGTCTCCGCATATGTCACTTTTCTGCCACAACTACATAGCATAGAGCATGGTGTTTGTGTTTGGTAGTAGAATCAGTATCTCATGTAGTGCACTATGTTGTTAGATGTCGGTAGCTATGGGGGTGTGGGAGATATGGGGTTGAAAGTGATCGACCTCTGTGGCAATTTCATACTTCTGCCAAAGACAAAGTGTCATGGTGTATCACTTTCAGCGAAAACTATAGATCACAGATAACTGGTCGTTTGTGTGTAGTACGTAAGCACAGAGTCACCTTTCGATCACAACAGCGGCCGAATTTCAGAAACTGTGGTACTGTGGTAGATATGGTGGTTGTAATGGCCGACCAAGGATATTTTCGTATTTCGACTGTCTCCGCATATGTCACTTTTCTGCCACAACTACATAGCATAGAGCATGGTGTTTGTGTTTGGTAGTAGAATCGTATCTCATGTAGTGCACTATGGTTGTTAGGATGTCGGTAGCTATGGGGGTGTGGGAGATATGGGGTTTGAAAGTGGTCGACCTGTGGCAATTTCATACTTCTGCCAAAGACAAAAGTGTCATGGTGTATCACTTTTCAGCGAAAACTATAGATCACAGATAACTGGCGTTTGTGTGTAGTAGTAGCACAGAGATCACCTTTTCGATCACAACAGCGGCCGAATTTCAGAAACTGTGGGTACTGTGGTAGATATGGTGGTTGTAAGTGGCCGACCAAGGATATTTTCGTATTTCGACTGTCTCCGCATATGTCACTTTTCTGCCACAACTACATAGCATAGAGCATTGGTGTTTGTGTTTGGTAGTAGAATCGTATCTCATGTAGTGCACTATGGTTGTTAGATGTCGGTAGCTATGGGAGTTGTGGAGAAATAGGGGTTGAATGTGGTCGACCTGTGGCAATTTCATACTTCTGCCAAAGACAAAAAGTGTCATGGTGTATCACTTTTCAGCGAAAACTACTAGATCACAGATAACTGGCGTTTGTGTGTAGTAGTAGCACAGAGTCACCTTTCGATCACAACAGCGGCCGAATTTCAGAAACTGTGGTTACTGTGGTAGATATGGTGGTTGTAAGTGGCCGACCAAGGATATTTTCGCTATTTCGACGAAAGGCATGTCTACCGCATATGTCACTTTTCTGACAACGAACTACATAGCATAGAGCATTGGTGTTTGTGTTGTGGTAGTAGAATCGTAGTCTCATGTAGTGCACTATGGTTGTTAGATGTCTGGTAGCTATGAGGGTGTGGGAGAATATGGGGGTTGAAAGTGGTCGACCTGTGGCAATTTCATACTTCTGCCAAAGACAAAAGTGTCATGGTGTATCACTTTTCAGCGAAAAACTATAGATCACAGATAACTGGCGTTTGTGTGTAGTAGTAGCACAGAGTCACCTTTCGATCACAACAGCGGCCGAATTTCAGAAACTGTGGTACTGTGGTAGATATGGTGTTTGTAGTAGCCGACCAAGTATATTTTCGTATTTCGACTGTCTCCGCATATGTCACTTTACTGACACAACTACATAGCATAGAGCATTGGTGTTTGTGTTTGGTAGTAGAATCGTATCTCATGTAGTGCACTATGGTTGTTAGATGTTTGGTAACTATGAGGGTGTGGGAGAAATGGGGGTTGAAAGTGGTCGACCTGTGGCAGTTTCATACTTCTGCCAAAGACAAAAGTGTCATGGTGTATCACTTTTCAGCGAAAACTATAGATCACAGGTAACTGGCGTTTGTGTGTAGTAGTAGCACAGAGTACCTTTCGATCACAACAGCGGCCGAATTTCACAAAACTGTGGTACTGTGGTAGATATGGTGGTTATGTTAGTAGCCGACCAAGTATATTTTCGTATTTCGACTGTCTCCGCATATGTCACTTTACTGACACAACTACATAGCATAGAGCATTGGTGTTTGTGTTTGGTAGTAGAATCGTATCTCATGTAGTGCACTATGGTTGTTAGATGTTGGTAACTATGAGGGTGTGGGAGAAATGGGGGTTGAAAGTGGTCGACCCTGTGGCAGTTTCATACTTCTGCCAAAGACAAAAGTGTCATGGTGTATCACTTTTCAGCGAAAACTATAGATCACAGGTAACTGGCGTTTGTGTGTAGTAGTAGCACAGAGTCACCTTTCGATCACAACAGCGGCCGAATTTCACAAACTGTGGTACTGTGGTAGATATGGTGGTTGTTAGTAGCCGACCAAGTATATTTTCGTATTTCGACTGTCTCCGCATATGTCACTTTACTGACACAACTACATAGCATAGAGCATTGGTGTTTGTGTTTGGTAGTAGAATCGTATCTCATGTAGTGCACTATGGTTGTTAGATGTTGGTAACTATGAGGGTGTGGGAGAAATGGGGGTTGAAAGTGGTCGACCTGTGGCAGTTTCATACTTCTGCCAAAGACAAACGTGTCATGGTGTATCACTTTTCAGCGAAAACTATAGATCACAGGTAACTGGCGTTTGTGTGTAGTAGTAGCACAGAGTCACCTTTCGATCACAACAGCGGCCGAATTTCAGAAACTGTGGTACTGTGGTAGATATGGTGGTTGTTAGTAGCCGACCAAGTATATTTTCGTATTTCGACTGTCTCCGCATATGTCACTTTACTGACACAACTACATAGCATAGAGCATTGGTGTTTGTGTTTGGTAGTAGAATCGTATCTCATGTAGTGCACTATAGGTTGTTAGATGTCGGTAACTATGAGGGTGTGGGAGAAATGGGGGTTGAAAATGGTCGACCTGTGGCAGTTTCATACTTCTGCCAAAGACAAAAGTGTCATGGTGTATCACTTTTCAGCGAAAACTATAGATCAAAGGTAACTGGCGTTTGTGTGTAGTAGTAGCACAGAGTCACCTTTCGTTCACAACAGCGGCCGAATTTCACAAACTGTGGTACTGTGGTAGATATGGTGGTTGTTAGTAGCCGACCAAGTGTATTTTCGTATTTCGACTGTCTCCGCATATGTCACTTTACTGACGCAACTACATAGCATAGAGCATTGGTGTTTGTGTTTGGTAGTAGAATCGTATCTCATGTAGTGCACAATGGTTGTTAGATGTCGGTAACTATGAGGGTGTGGGAGAAATGGGGGTTGAAAGTGGTCGACCTGTGGCAGTTTCATACTTCTGCCAAAGACAAAAGTGTCATGGTGTATCACTTTTCAGCGAAAACTATAGATCACAGGTAACTGGCGTTTGTGTTGTAGTAGTAGCACAGAGTCACCTTTCGATCACAACAGCGGCCGAATTTCACAAACTGTGGTACTGTGGTAGATATGGTGGTTGTTAGTAGCCGACCAAGTGTATTTTCGTATTTCGACTGTCTCCGCATATGTCACTTTACTGACGCAACTACATAGCATAGAGCATTGGTGTTTGTTGTTTGGTAGTAGAATCGTATCTCATGTAGTGCACAATGGTTGTTAGATGTCGGTAACTATGAGGGTGTGGGAGAAATGGGGGTTGAAAGTGGTCGACCTGTGGCAGTTTCATACTTCTGCCAAAGACAAAAGTGTCATGGTGTATCACTTTTCAGCGAAAACTATAGATCACAGGTAACTGGCGTATGTGTGTAGTAGTAGCACAGAGTCACCTTTCGATCACAACAGCGGGCGAATTTCAGAAACTGTGGTACTGTGGTAGATATGGTGGTTGTTAGTAGCCGACCAAGTATATTTTCGTATTTTGACTGTCTCCGCATATGTCACTTTACTGACACAACTACATAGCAAAGAGCATTGGTGTTTGTGTTTGGTAGTAGAATCGTATCTCATGTAGTGCACTATGGTTGTTAGATGTTGGTAACTATGAGGGTGTGGTAGAAATCGGGGTTTAAAGTGGTCGACCTGTGGCAGTTTCATACTTCTGCCAAAGACAAAAGTGTCATGGTGTATCACTTTTCAGCGAAAACTATAGATCACAGGTAACTGGCGTATGTGTGTAGTAGTAGCACAGAGTCACCTTTCGATCACAACAGCGGCCGAATTTCAGAAACTGTGGCACTGTGGTAGATATGGTGGTTGTTAGTAGCCGACCAAGTGTATTTTCGTATTTCGACTGTCTCCGCATATGTCACTTTACTGACACAACTACATAGCATAGAGCATTGGTGTTTGTGTTTGGTAGTAGAATCGTATCTCATGTAGTGCACTATGGTTGTTAGATGTCGGTAACTATGAGGGTGTGGGAGAAATGGGGGTTGAAAGTGGTCGACCTGTGGCAGTTTCATACTTCTGCCAAAGACAAAAGTGTCATAGTGTATCACTTTTCAGCGAAAACTATAGATCACAGGTAACTGGCGTATGTGTGTAGTAGTAGCACAGAGTCACCTTTCGATCACAACAGCGGGCGAATTTCAGAAACTGTGGTACTGTGGTAGATATGGTGGTTGTTAGTAGCCGACCAAGTATATTTTCGTATTTTGACTGTCTCCGCATATGTCACTTTACTGACACAACTACATAGCATAGAGCATTGGTGTTTGTGTTTGGTAGTAGAATCGTATCTCATGTAGTGCACTATGGTTTTTAGATGTTGGTAACTATGAGGGTGTGGGAGAAATGGGGGTTGAAAGTGGTCGACCTGTGGCAGTTTCATACTTCTGCCAAAGACAAAAGTGTCATGGTGTATCACTTTTCAGCGAAAACTATAGATCACAGGTAACTGGCGTTTGTGTGTAGTAGTAGCACAGAGTCACTTTTCGATCACAACAGCGGGCGAATTTCAGAAACTGTGGTACTGTGGTAGATATGGTGGTTGTAAGTGGCCGACCAAGGATATTTTCGTATTTCGACTGTCTCCGTATATGTCACTTTTCTGCCACAACTACATAACATAGAGCATTGGTGTTTGTGTTTGGTAGTAGAATCGTATCTCATGTAGTGCACTATGGTTGTTAGATGTCGGTAGGTATGGGAGTGTGGGAGAAATAGGGGTTGAATGTGGTCGACCTGTGGCAATTTCATACTTCTGCCAAAGACAAAAGTGTCATGGTGTATCACTTTTCAGCGAAAACTACAGATCACAGATAACTGGCGTTTGTGTGTAGTATTAGCACAGAGTCACCTTTCGATCACAACAGCGGCCGAATTTCAGAAACTGTGGTACTGTGGTAGATATGGTGGTTGTAAGTGGCCGACCAAGGATATTTTCGCATTTCGACGAAAGGCATGTGTCTCCGCAGATTTCACTTTTCTACCACGACTACATAGCATAGAGCATTGGTGTTTATTTGTGGTAGTAGAATCGTGTCTGTTGTCATGCACTATGGTTGTTAGATGTCTGTAGCTATGGGTGTGTGGAAGATATGGGGGATGAAAATGGTTGACCTGCGGCAATTTCATATTTCTGCCAAAGACGCATGTGTCACAGTGTATCACTTTTAAGTGAAAACCATCAATCGCAGATCACTGGCGTTTGTGTGTGGTAGTAACACAGAGTCTCCCATCGATCTCAACGTTGGCCGAAATGCGGTAACTGTGAGAGTGTGTGAGATATGGTGTTTGAAATTGGTCGATCATTAATATTTTCGTGTATCATCCAAAGACTTGTGTGTCTCCGTAAATTTTACCTTGCTGCCGGAAGTAAGCGAATTCTGTTACTTGGGAAGCAAAATTACAACCGATGGCCGAAGCAGGAAGGATTTTAAAAGCAGAATAGCACTAGCTAAAAGAGCCTTCATGAAAAAGAGAAACCTTGTAGTTTCAAATATTGATCTAGGAATTAGAAAGAACTTTTTAAAACTCTATTTGTGGAGCACAGCACTTTACGGTAGCGAAACATGGACTTCAGGAATACCGGAAAGAAAGAAACTTGAAGCGTTTGAAATGTGGTGCT
Organism: Vandiemenella viatica; assembly: GCA_031002005.1. Classification (NCBI taxonomy): domain Eukaryota; kingdom Metazoa; phylum Arthropoda; class Insecta; order Orthoptera; family Morabidae; genus Vandiemenella; species Vandiemenella viatica. The sequence goes on from JARYHS010013630.1 coordinate 263,953,370, forward strand.
ACAGAAGAATGCTAAAAATTAGGTGGACAGACAAAGTAAGAAATGAATGAGTTATGGAAATGACGGGTGAGAAAAGAAGTTTATGGAAGAAGCTTACAGGAAGCAGAGACAGGCTTTTAGGTCATATTTTGAGACATGCTGGATTGGTTAATTTGTTAGTGAAGGGAACAGTCGAAGGTAAGAACTGTAGAGGTAGACAGAGATTAGAATATATGAAGCAGATATATGAGGACGTGGGTTGTAAGGGGTATGTAGAAACGAAAAGGTTAGCACAGGATAGAAAGGGATGGAGAATTGCATCAAACCAGTCTGAAAACTGACGACAGCAAAAAAAAAAAAAAATCCTTACTTTTTATTTTCTTGATTTCATGCTGATCTTCTCCAGAAAACTATTTCTAATGCTTTCAACTTCTTAATATGTTTTTGTTTGATTGTCCAGGTTTCTGGTCCATATAAGTCTATACTTTTCAATAATGATTTAAATAAATTCTTTTTGGTCTGTTCATAACACTCTTGCTCCATAAATGTGAATTGAGCATTGTAATTACTTTCCAGCCATTAGTAATTCGTTTCTTAACTTCCATATTTTATTTTACTTCTTTTTCTAAAATTGAACCCAAATACCAAAAATTATTTATGTTTTTAATTTTTATTCCATCAATGTAAAATTCATCCAGATCATTTGTAAGATACTCTGTTTTTTTTTTAGTCAATCCTCATACCCCAGTTTTTAATTCATTACACAGTTGATCACATATGATATTTGCATCCTCACCATCTTGTGCTATGATGACTTGATCATTGGCAAATAGTACTTTCCACCTTTTATTTCAAAACCCATTCTATTACACTTTTGAGACCATGTTCTCAAACTAATATAAACTAATATAAGTTTTAAATAGGGGTGGTGACATAGGGGACCCTTGCTGTATACATTTACTTGTTTCAAAATTTTGTGATACTCCATAACCAGTTTTTATTTGGCATGCATTATTTTTGTACATTTCATGTATTATTGTAATATGTGACATATATAATGCTTTCTATAGCATATTTCATGAGAGAGTTGTAACGTAGTTGGCCTTATTTGGCAACTGAGAAAATGAGAAGGGAGAATGTTTGGTATCGGTTTTAGTAGGTTACCCAAAGTGATATTTCTCCCAAAAGATAACACTATCAGGTGTAGAAAAAATGTAACAATCATATTGGTAGTAGTCTCAATGTCGTACGAATTTTCTAAGGGAAGTTTTGCGCAATCTTATAATCAGAACAGAGGGTTCTTGTAGAGTGATGACGCAACAGCCAGCAGGTTCATAGAAGTATGAAAGAATTGTAGCAAATGAATTAAGATACAGGGATGAATGTATCAAATCTTGGTGTAGAAGTACAAAATATGGTTTCAAACAGAATTTAGAGTAAATATGGGGAGTTTTAAGGTATATTTTCAATAATGGAAAAAATAGTAAGTTGAGAATAAAATAAGTAGTCAAAAGAAAAGTACATCAGGTTAAAGGTCTTCTTGTGAAAAGATGATGACAGCAGTTTGAGATCGTTGAGTTGAGTGGAAGTATTTTAAAAGTAATTTCAAAGTGAATGCTGTTAAAGCATCGTGGCTAAACAGATCATCTAGAACGGGTGGAAAAAAAAGGTGAAACTAAACTAGACAAAACATCTGGGATGCACGCTATTTTTATGAAAGCACATTTTTTTTAAGTAAGTTTGGTGGAAAGTTTTATCAAAACAACGCACACTCAATATAAGATATTTAATTTCAAAGTATTTAATCTGAATTTAATGATGGCCACCAAGAAGGGATCAAAACTTTGAGAGACAATATCTTTTTAATGAAAGGTTTTTAGAAGTGAGGAAGATACACCAAAATGGAATCATTCGAGATGAAGGTGCTTAACAACACGCAACTAAAACCTACAAAGTGGCCTCATGGTAAGGAGAGTTCTTAAACCACCTGATTAGTGCCCACCCAAGAATTCAGTTCACTATGGTTGTGGAAGAAAATGCCATTTCTCAATGTCCTTGTTCACAAGCGAGGCGATGGACGTTTGGGTCATACTGTGTATTGCAAGGCGACCCACACTAATAGGTATCTGCATGCCATGTCGCACCATCATCCAGCAACGAAGAGAGGCGTATTAACATCACTCAACTTAAGAGCTAAGACAGTATGTGACTCGGAAAGTCTGAATGAAGAAATGGAGACACTTACAAAAATATTCCGAGCCAACGGCTATAGTGATTCCGACATCAGAAGGGTTTTAAGACCCAAAAAACCTATGGGAGATGTCAACTTATTCCATGATATTAATGTGCCAACAAAATTCGCCTGTCTCCCATACATACAGGGTATCACAGACCGGATTGGGAAACTGTTAAAGCAGGTGGAGGTGCGAATAGTATATAAGGCTAACTGCAAACTTGGTCAGTCACTGATAAAAGGTAATAGACAGATTACACCCACACCAGCTTATGGGTGTTTACGAAATCCCCTGCAGCTGTGGCAGTGTTTGTATCAGCGAGACAGGTCGCACTGTGGCGGAGAGACTTAAAGAACATATCCGCCACTACAAATATAACAACAGTGACAAATCCGCCGTACTCCGCCAAGCTATTAATACTGGGGATGAAATAAAATTTCAAGAATCGAGGCTACTGTGGAGAGAAGACCAGTGGTGGCCCCAACGGGTGAAAGAGGCAGCGGAAATTTTAAAAAATACCAACAACATCAACGAAGATAGCGGCCTTTTACTCTGCGATGCTTGGCGCTAGTTGCTATGTCAACATAAACAGTATCTCTGACGAAGGCTGGAGGATACCAACTGAAAGCTCAGGTAATGAAATACACAATGCAGCATAACCCAAAAGTCAATTAATCAAGCTTAAAGTTTCCTTAAAGTGAACGAGTAAGTCCACGAACTTGTTCCGAGGCGAGATAGTTGAACTTTCAGTAGTTACATTTTGAAATTTACCCTTGCAGAGCAACGCGTACTGCTTCTTCAAAACTACCTGCTTAAAAACTGTTTGGAAACTATCCCAGACTTCCTGCGCTGTAAAACTGTTTGAAAGTATTCCCAACTGCCTGCTTAAAACTGTTTAAGACTGCTCCAAAAACTATTCAAGACTGCTCAAGGCTGCCTGCACTCATCGGCTTTTTATAGGCTAGGCTTGTCTATTGCTGCATCGCCGTGGATCATGGGTGTTCCTATGGGGAAACGCTATTCTTTAGTGAATTAGAAAAATCCCCCACTCCTGTGGAACACTAATTTTACTTGGATTTTCCCAAAAATTTTCTATGTTATAGTTTAATTTATTCCGTATCTTTTTGGTCATAACAACTTTTCTAATAATTATTCTCGTTTAAGAGCTATTAATTTCTAAATGTCACACATGGTGATGCTATAACATGTCAACTCTAAAACTTCTTTTTTGTTACTTTAAACATCAAGTTACCTCTGAACTGTTATATGTTTGTTATTAATTGAATTTTTCTCTCTCAATTTAGTCTACTTTTATCTTCTTAGCTCTTTTATCTAAAAAGTTCCAATTCTTTATTTTTACAATATCTTCTCAGATAAATTTTAAAAGCATACAAAATACACCTTAACATGATCGTCATTCTCTACTTCCTTAATGGAAATGAATGCAACAAATTTCATTATGACTGATAAGCAACCTTACTTGAGTATTATGACTTTTACAAAAATGTTTTATAATTGATTTAAAAAGTGTTTTCTTGTTAAGAAAATTATTATAAAAGTTCTTTACTCTACGATGGTGGTCCCAGAAGTACCCGACCTAGCAATGAAAAAACAAAAATTTTGGAAAAAATTTATTTCTTTTTCAACATAGTCTCCTTTCAGCTCTATACATTTATTCCAGCGATTTTCAATAGCTTCGATACCACTTTTATAAAAAGAATTGTCTTGCTCCTCGAAATAGCCATTTAGTGCCGACATCACTTGGAGCATTGTCGTGATGAACAACACTTTCTTCTTAGCCAAATGTGGTGGTTTTATCTTGATTTCTTCACTCAAACGTTGCAATAACTTCGAATAATAATCGCCGTTGATTGTTTATCCTTTTTCAAGATAGTCAATGAAAATTATCCCATGCTCATCCCAAAAAACCTTGCCTGCAGATGGAACGGTCTTGGCCTTCTTTGGAGCAGGTTCTCCCTTTTCAGTCCATTGTTTTGATTCTTCTTTTATCTCTGGTGTGAAATGATGGACACATGTTTCATCCATGGTTATGAAACAGCGCAAAAATTCAGCTTTGCTGCAGTGAAACATCGCTAAACACTCAATTAAAACATCTTCACAACACTGTTTTTTCTTGAGTGTGAGCAAACGCGGCACCCATCTTGGACATAACTTTCTCATGTACAAATTTTCAGTTAATATGCGATGTACCAAACTTTTTCAAATGCCTACTATGTCTGCTAGCTTGTGCACTTTCAGTCGATGATCATCCAGTACCGTTTTGTGGATTTTCTTCACCATTTCTGGAGTTGTCACCTCATTTGGTTGACCACTGCGATGTTTGTCTTGGCAGCTCGTATGGCCTCGTTTAAACTCTGCCACCCAATATTTTAGTGTTCTAAACCAAGGAGAAGACTCACCCAGAGTAGAATCTAGCTCAGTTTTTATATCGGTTGGGCTGAAAGTATTATATCACATAACGATGACCAATTTTCTCCATTTTCACAAATTTACTCACAACGTTCAAGATTAATTGTTGCCAAACAAATACGAAACAACGTATTGTCTTCAAACTTGAAACATGTGCTTCATAGAGTGTGTGCTTTGAAATAAAGGGATATTTTTCAAGCAACTACTGCAATTTCTCGGTCAGGCCGGGTACTTCTGGGACCACCCTCGTACAATTATATGTTATTTGCCCCCCTCTAAATGGTTTTAGCAAGATAATGGACATATAACAAGGTTATGTTCTGACATGAAAAGTATTTTACCATTGAACATGATTATAAAAGTTATTCGCTATGCATTATATGTAATTCGCCTCTTGCTGAACAGTTTAGGTGAGATAATAGGTATATAACAATAGGCCAATCATAATTAACTGAACTTGGAATATGTAAATGGAGACTTTCCCGGCGTATTGATTCAATGAAAGTTTCACGGGAGTCCAGCCGGATGGAGTCATAAAACGACAACGTTTCGACAACCTGCTCGGTTGTCTTCATCAGGTCTATATAGATGTTACTTCTAGGAAATCACAAACAGACTGAGTTCGCTGACACTTCCTTCGCTGCCGCCGAAATTCGAATGTCGTGTATGGAGGGTTGCCAGGACGCCCAATCAGCGCGCTGGACATGAGGGTATCAGCGTTGCGGACTGCGAATGGAGCCAAAACGGTCACCCATCCAAGAGCTGACCACGCTCACCGTTGCTTAACCGCTCTACTGCAAGCCGAGGGTATCAGTTGTTGCGGACTGCGTAATGAGCCATACGCAGTCACCCATCCAAGTACTCACCACGTTCAACGATGCTTAACCTGTAGACATAAGAGCTGGCAAACTATGTCCATGGCGTCAGTTTGCTTCCATTTGGCCTTGTTGAGAAGATTTTTGTTTTTTATGACATAGATCCCTAACAATTGGTCTCCAGGCTTCACTTAAATACAGTCCACTGTCCCTATTGATGTTGTTATCGTTAAGATGAATTTCCAATGCTTCCCGAATTACTGAGTCCCAGAACGAAGAGACTCTGTCCAGCACCACCGTTTCATCAAACAGTATTTTATGTTCTTCATCGAACGCATGTTCGGCTATTGCGGACTTTTCTACTTGCACCAGTCTCAAGTGTCGTTTGTGCTCGGTGATACGTTCAGCGATGGTTCTGATCGTCTGTCCAATATAAACTTTACCGCATTCGCAAGGTATTGAATAAATTCCAGGAATTCTTAGGCCTAAATCATCCTTCACCGAGGCCTAAGAATTCCTGGAATTTATTCAATACCTTGCGAATGCGGTAAAGTTTATATTGGACAGACGATCAGAACCATCGCTGAACGTATCACCGAGCACAAACGACACTTGAGACTGGTGCAAGTAGAAAAGTCCGCAATAGCCGAACATGCGTTCGATGAAGAACATAAAATACTGTTTGATGAAACGGTGGTGCTGGCCAGAGTCTCTTCGTTCTGGGACTCAGTAATTCGGGAAGCATTGGAAATTCATCTTAACAATAACAACATCAATAGGGACAGTGGACTGTATTTAAGTGAAGCCTGGAGACCAATTATTAGGGATCTATGTCATAAAAAACAAAAATCTTCTCAACAAGGCCAAATGGAAGCAAACTGACGCCATGGACATAGTTTGCCAGCTCTTATGTCTACAGGTTAAGCATCGTTGAACGTGGTGAGTGCTTGGATGGGTGACCGCGTATGGCTCAATACGCAGTCCGCAACAACTGATACCCTCGGCTTGCAGTAGAGCGGTACTTGGCTCTCATTCCGAGTTGATATCTCGTAGCGAACGGACGTGTTTATCGAGCGCTCAAGATCGAACAACAACCTTGGCTAACGTGTGACGGACTTGATTCAGGAAACTTGGTACAGGAAACTACGCGCGGCAATAACCTACATCTAACTGCCCTCCTAGCTGTTAGGGAAATTTGTGTCTCAGGGACTATCCACTGGGTAGTATCCCGCGGGCGCTGAGGTTTAGGGTTGCTCTTGTTGCCGGGAATCCTAACGGTGACAACGAGGCACAAGAGCAACACACCCACCATAGGCATGTCAGGGGTAAGGAGAGAAGAACAACCCGACGACGAAGAACAAAACAGTGAGGTGATGGAGGAAGAGAACGACCAGGATACTCAACTGACAACACAAGAACAGAACGAACAGTCAAATAGACAAGCATTTATATTTACTGGAAAACAGTTTAGTATAGGACAAGAAGGCGAAGTTCCGCAAGAAGGATTCAACTTTACAACAGTGTACGACAGAAGACGACGAGCACAAAATAAACAAAGAGAGGTACAGGAAATCCGACAAAACTCTCGAGAGAAGATGAAGTTGGACAACAGATTTGCAGTTCTATCAGACCACTCCGAAGAAAGCGAAGGAGACCAAGAGGAGCACATGGATGATGCGTCACAATCAGGACAAGAAGAAGAAACAGAAGAACAAGGACCCCCACTTCCAAGGATACCACCAATTGTAACCTACCAAATAGGGAACTTCCTAGCACTAAACCAGAAGATAAAAAGCTTCATTACAGGAGAACTCAAAGTGATCTTCCGCGGAGACAGCCTAAAGTACCATCTTGAGACCATGGAAGATTATGAAATGGTGAGAAGTTTCTTCTTGAGAGAGAAAATAAACTTCTACACTCACCAGACCCCAGTTGACAAAAAGCTAAAGGTGGTAATCAAGGGGCTACCACCAACAACTCCAGAGGACATCATCAAAACTGAACTTATTAATTATGGTTTCGACGTACAAATGGTGCACCAATTTAAAAAGAGAGATCCAGATACAAGGGACCTAATTCCACTTTCTACCTATTGTGTAACCCTAAATCCCGGAGAAAAGTCCGAGGAAATATACAACATGAGAGGAATACTATACACTAGAGTAAGTGTGGAGAGTTACAAATCCAGATTGGGACCAAGTCAGTGCCATCGATGTCAGAGACTGGGGCACACCGCAAATTATTGTCAAATGCCCAGTCGATGTGTAAAATGCGCGGGACGGCACGCTACAAAAAATTGCAAAATGAGCCATCAGGAGAAGGCAAAATGTGTAAATTGTGAGGGGGATCACCCAGCCTCGTGGAAGGGATGCCAGGCATACCAGGCCCTTTTGAGACCAATCAAAGCGAAGGTCCAAAATGAGGACAAATCAAAGGACACTAGAAAGACAAGAACTCAGGAGAAGGAAAAAATTTATCCGTGACAGCGACACAAAGCAGTCAGAAGACAAAAACAAAGGGAACGTGGAACCAGGAAGAAGCTATGCAGATAAGGTGAAAACAAACCAACAAAAAGAAAATTTGCAGAAGCACCGAGAAGAGAAAGGAAGAGGCAGAGGAAATCAAAGACAAAAAGAAAACACCTTTATGGAGGATCTCAGTGAAATGGAAGACATCCTTGGAAGCATGAGTTTTAAAAAGGCAATCTCCATCTTTATGACAACACTAAAAGAAATAAAAGAAGCCACAAGTGTCTGGGGCAAAATCATCGCAATAATCAAAGGATTAAGCGAAATGATAGATTAATGGCTAATAAGAAGGGGAAACTACTTGATACCAATGTATATATTTTCAACGCAAATGGTTTAAAAAGCAAGAAACAAGAAATCATTGACTTTTTAAAACGGAAGAAAGTGGACATGATGCTTATAACGGAAACACATCTAAAACCCACAGACAATTTCCGAATACCAAACATGAAAATTTACAGAAAGGACAGAGAGAGACAAAGGGGAGGGGGCACGGCAATCCTGATAAAATCAACCCTCACGCACCAACCAAAAACTTTGCCGGAACTTGAGAACATGGAAGCCAGTGCAGTGAGCATCAATGCAATAGATGGAGAAGTAACATTTATCGCCGCATACGTAAGCCCTCGGAAACAACTTACAGAGAATGACTTAAATAGTGCCATGTCAATATCTGAGAGGGTCATACTGGGTGGCGATCTAAATGCTAAACATCCGGCTTGGAATAGTAGAGTCACAAACGGAAAGGGTCAAAGATTAATAGAAATATCTGAAAGACTAAATCTAACAGTTATGGGCCCCGAGGAACCGACTTACATTCCTACCTCCGCAAGACAACAACCAGATGTACTGGATATAGTGATAGCAAAGAATATAAGACGAACTATAATCTGGAAACCATAAATGACCTATCATCGGACCACAATCCAGTTTTGCTACAAATCAGGAAGTGGGCAAGCAGTCAAGAAAACCCGAAAATCCTTAAACAGACGGACTGGGATAGATTCACTAATTTAATTCAACAAAATATCTGTCCCACCATGGAATTAAATAATAAGCTGCAGATAGATAAAGCAATAAATACTCTAACAAAAATTATTAAAGAAGCAGAAAACATGCCTCAGTCGTAACGGTAATGGAGACAAAAATGGAAGAACAAGGGTCAGCACTTATAGAAGAACTGAAGTACCTTAAGAACCAACACCGGAAGCGCTGGCAGAGATTTAGGGACCCAGCGGACAAAAGGGAAATGAACAGGTTCGCCAGGGAGATTAGGAAACGATTACAGGAAAGAAGAACCGAACAATGGGAGGACAAAATGTCCCGACTAACCCTCCAACACCGTGACGCATGGAGCCTAGTGCGAGCACTTAAAGAACCAAAACCAGGCAACCAAGCTATCATGGGTCCGAATGGAGCGGTCTTTGACTCAATGAGCAGGCAGAAATTTTAGCAGACCATTTTGAAGCACAACATGCAACACCAGAAGTACAACTAACTATGGCCCAACAACGGGAAGAGGAAGAAACCAAGCAAATTGCCGAAAAACATCAGGAAGTGTGAGGATCCAGTAAACCCTGAGCTAACGAGTCCAACAGAGATAAAAACAATCATCAGGCGACTTAGCAGCAACAAAGCACCAGGAGATGACAAAATCTCAAATATGCACCTTAAAAAAACTGCCAAGAAAAGCAATAGTGTTAATAACAAGAATAATAAATAGCTGTATGCTACACTGCTACTTCCCAAAAAACTGGAAAACGGCCAAAATCATAGCCATCCCCCAAACAGGGAAAGCAAATACAGACCCAACCAATTATAGACCAATCAGCCTGCTCAGGCAGTCTATCAAAAATCTATGAAAGGGTACTAAAAACAAGAATTACTCGACAACTTGAAGAAAATCATACAATACGACTGGAACAATTTGGATTTTAAAGATAATTATCGGCAACGCTACAACTATACAGAATGGCCGAATTGATAAGCAAGGGTTTCAACACTTCCAAGTCAACAGCGGTGGTCTTCCTGGATATCCAGAAAGCATATGATAAAGTTTGGCACGATATGCTGTTAAGGAAGCTACAACAAGAGACACAGATAGATCAGTGCTACATACGAATAATAGCAGACTACCTTACAAATCGAACCTTCTACGTGTCAGTAAAAGGACAGAGATCGACCAAAACGACTAATGACAGCGGGAGTACCACAGGGATCAGTCATATCACCACCATGTTTAAAGTCTACGTTAACAAATTCCCTGCAATTCCGGGAATCACCTTAGCTCAGTTCGCTGATGATACAGCTGCTATGTGTTCAGGACGTCAATTCAATGCAATAATTAATAAGATGCAGAGACAACTGCAAGAAGTAGAGAAATGGTGCATAACAAATAAAGTGTGCATCAACGCCAACAAGAGCGCGGCCGTGTTCTTCACAAAAAGACGAAGGAAACCGGACACACAATTACAACTCGCAGGACATGGAATCCCCTGGAAAGAAAAGCACAAATACCTAGGAGTGATATTAGATTCAAAACTCTTGTACAACCACCATATCAAGGATAAGTGCCAAAAAAACCCTAGGAATTCTAATGAACCTATATCCGATTCTGTACAGTAAGGAACTGTCATTAGAAACAAAAATACGCCTATACAAAACCATAATTAGACCAACCATGCTCTACGGATGTGAAGTATGGGGACGGCAAGTAACGTCCACATTCAGAAACTACAAATAATACAGAATAGAAGCCTACGTATAATACTAAAAGCAAATAGATATACACGAATAGACGACCTCCACGATTGGACAAACATACCAAGGATTCATTACGGCTATTTTCCAACAAACTGAAAGATTCCACGAAAACATGACCAGAACAAGGCAGTCAGTAGAAAACTTAAGAGACGTTGGGAACTACAAACCAAAGAGATGGCACAAGTATAAAGTCCCCCTAAGTATACTTTACCAACCAGAATAATACAATAAAATAAAATATACCTAACCACAGATCCTGTCCTGTACATACAACAAGGAGGTTTTCCCCCTGATAAGGGTTTTACCCTCCAAAGTGCACACCACCAAAAGAGAAAACAGATACAATTTGACACATAAAGCAGAGCTACCAAAGGTAGCGGGGCTTGCAGAAAGACACAATGTGACAAAAAAAAAAAAAAAAAAAAAAAAAAGCGGTACTTGGACTCGCATTCCGAGTTGATATCTCGTAGCGAACGGACGTGTTTATCGAGCGCTCAAGATAGAACAACAACCTTGGCTAACGTGTGACGGACTTGATTCAGGAAACTTGGTACAGGAAACTTGGTACAGGAAACTACGCGTGGCAATAACCTACATCTAACTGCCCTCCTAGCTGTTAGGGAAATTTGTGTCTCAGGGACTATCCACTGGGTAGTATCCCGCGGGCGCTGAGGTTTAGGGTTGCTCTTGTTGCCGGGAATCCTAACGGTGACAACGAGGCACAAGAGCAACACCCCCACCATAGGCATGTCAGGGGTAAGGAGAGAAGAACAACCCGACGACGAAGAACAAAACAGTGAGGTGATGGAGGAAGAGAACGACCAGGATACTCAACTGACAACACAAGAACAGAACGAACAGTCAAATAGACAAGCATTTATATTTACTGGAAAACAGTTTAGTATAGGACAAGAAGGCGAAGTTCCGCAAGAAGGATTCAACTTTACAACAGTGTACGACAGAAGACGACGAGCACAAAATAAACAAAGAGAGGTACAGGAAATCCGACAAAACTCTCGAGAGAAGATGAAGTTGGACAACAGATTTGCAGTTCTATCAGACCACTCCGAAGAAAGCGATGGAGACCAAGAGGAGCACATGGATGATGCGTCACAATCAGGACAAGAAGAAGAAACAGAAGAACAAGGACCCCCACTTCCAAGGATACCACCAATTGTAACCTACCAAATAGGGAACTTCCTAGCACTAAACCAGAAGATAAAAAGCTTCATTACAGGAGAACTCAAAGTGATCTTCCGCGGAGACAGCCTAAAGTACCATCTTGAGACCATGGAAGATTATGAAATGGTGAGAAGTTTCTTCTTGAGAGAGAAAATAAACTTCTACACTCACCAGACCCCAGTTGACAAAAAGCTAAAGGTGGTAATCAAGGGGCTACCACCAACAACTCCAGAGGACATCATCAAAACTGAACTTATTAATTATGGTTTCGACGTACAAATGGTACACCAATTTAAAAAGAGAGATGCAGATACAAGGGACCTAATTCCACTTTCTACCTATTGTGTAACCCTAAATCCCGGAGAAAAGTCCGAGGAAATATACAACATGAGAGGAATACTATACACTAGAGTAAGTGTGGAGAGTTACAAATCCAGATTGGGACCAAGTCAGTGCCATCGATGTCAGAGACTGGGGCACACCGCAAATTATTGTCAAATGCCCAGTCGATGTGTAAAATGCGCGGGACGGCACGCTACAAAAAATTGCAAAATGAGCCATCAGGAGAAGGCAAAATGTGTAAATTGTGAGGGGGATCACCCAGCCTCGTGGAAGGGATGCCAGGCATACCAGGCCCTTTTGAGACCAATCAAAGTGAAGGTCCAAAATGAGGACAAATCAAAGGACACTAGAAAGACAAGAAATCAGGAGAAGGAAAAATTTATCCGTGACAGCGACACAAAGCAGTCAGAAGACAAAAACAAAGGGAACGTGGAACCAGGAAGAAGCTATGCAGATAAGGTGAAAACAAACCAACAAAAAGAAAATTTGCAGAAACACCGAGAAGAGAAAGGAAGAGGCAGAGGAAATCAAAGACAAAAAGAAAACACCTTTATGGAGGATCTCAGTGAAATTGAAGACATCCTTGGAAGCATGAGTTTTAAAAAGGCAATCTCCATCTTTATGACAACACTAAAAGAAATAAAAGAAGCCACAAGTGTCTGGGGCAAAATCATCGCAATAATCAAAGGATTAAGCGAAATGATAGATTAATGGCTAATAAGAAGGGGAAACTACTTGATACCAATGTATATATTTTCAACGCAAATGGTTTAAAAAGCAAGAAACAAGAAATCATTGACTTTTTAAAACGGAAGAAAGTGGACATGATGCTTATAACGGAAACACATCTAAAACCCACAGACAATTTCCGAATACCAAACATGAAAATTTACAGAAAGGACAGAGAGAGACAAAGGGGAGGGGGCACGGCAATCCTGATAAAATCAACCCTCACGCACCAACCAAAAACTTTGCCGGAACTTGAGAACATGGAAGCCAGTGCAGTGAGCATCAATGCAATAGATGGAGAAGTAACATTTATCGCCGCATACGTAAGCCCTCGGAAACAACTTACAGAGAATGACTTAAATAGTGCCATGTCAATATCTGAGAGGGTCATACTGGGTGGCGATCTAAATGCTAAACATCCGGCTTGGAATAGTAGAGTCACAAACGGAAAGGGTCAAAGATTAATAGAAATATCTGAAAGACTAAATCTAACAGTTATGGGCCCCGAGGAACCGACTTACATTCCTACCTCCGCAAGACAACAACCAGATGTACTGGATATAGTGATAGCAAAGAATATAAGACGAACTATAAATCTGGAAACCATAAATGACCTATCATCGGACCACAATCCAGTTTTGCTACAAATCAGGAAGTGGGCAAGCAGTCAAGAAAACCCGAAAATCCTTAAACAGACGGACTGGGATAGATTCACTAATTTAATTCAACAAAATATCTGTCCCACCATGGAATTAAATAATAAGCTACAGATAGATAAAGCAATAAATACTCTAACAAAAATTATTAAAGAAGCAGAAAAACATGCCTCAGTCGTAACGGTAATGGAGACAAAAATGGAAGAACAAGGGTCAGCACTTATAGAAGAACTGAAGTACCTTAAGAACCAACACCGGAAGCGCTGGCAGAGATTTAGGGACCCAGCGGACAAAAGGGAAATGAACAGGTTCGCCAGGGAGATTAGGAAACGATTACAGGAAAGAAGAACCGAACAATGGGAGGACAAAATGTCCCGACTAACCCTCCAACACCGTGACGCATGGAGCCTAGTGCGAGCACTTAAAGAACCAAAACCAGGCAACCAAGCTATCATGGGTCCGAATGGAGCGGTCTTTGACTCAATGAGCCAGGCAGAAATTTTAGCAGACCATTTTGAAGCACAACATGCAACACCAGAAGTACAACTAACTATGGCCCAACAACGGGAAGAGGAAGAAACCAAGCAAATTGCCGAAAACATCAGGAAGTGTGAGGATCCAGTAAACCCTGAGCTAACGAGCCCAACAGAGATAAAAACAATCATCAGGCGACTTAGCAGCAACAAAGCACCAGGAGATGACAAAATCTCAAATATGCACCTTAAAAAACTGCCAAGAAAAGCAATAGTGTTAATAACAAGAATAATAAATAGCTGTATGCTACACTGCTACTTCCCAAAAAACTGGAAAACGGCCAAAATCATAGCCATCCCCAAAACAGGGAAAGCAAATACAGACCCAACCAATTATAGACCAATCAGCCTGCTCAGCAGTCTATCAAAAATCTATGAAAGGGTACTAAAAACAAGAATTACTCGACAACTTGAAGAAAATCATACAATACGACTGGAACAATTTGGATTTAAAGATAAATTATCGGCAACGCTACAACTATACAGAATGGCCGAATTGATAAGCAAGGGTTTCAACACTTCCAAGTCAACAGCGGTGGTCTTCCTGGATATCCAGAAAGCATATGATAAAGTTTGGCACGATATGCTGTTAAGGAAGCTACAACAAGAGACACAGATAGATCAGTGCTACATACGAATAATAGCAGACTACCTTACAAATCGAACCTTCTACGTGTCAGTAAAAGGACAGAGATCGACAAAACGACTAATGACAGCGGGAGTACCACAGGGATCAGTCATATCACCACCATGTTTTAAAGTCTACGTTAACAAATTCCCTGCAATTCCGGGAATCACCTTAGCTCAGTTCGCTGATGATACAGCTGCTATGTGTTCAGGACGTCAATTCAATGCAATAATTAATAAGATGCAGAGACAACTGCAAGAAGTAGAGAAATGGTGCATAACAAATAAAGTGTGCATCAACGCCAACAAGAGCGCGGCCGTGTTCTTCACAAAAAGACGAAGGAAACCGGACACACAATTACAACTCGCAGGACATGGAATCCCCTGGAAAGAAAAGCACAAATACCTAGGAGTGATATTAGATTCAAAACTCTTGTACAACCACCATATCAAGGATAAGTGCCAAAAAACCCTAGGAATTCTAATGAACCTATATCCGATTCTGTACAGTAAGGAACTGTCATTAGAAACAAAAATACGCCTATACAAAACCATAATTAGACCAACCATGCTCTACGGATGTGAAGTATGGGGGACGGCAAGTAACGTCCACATTCAGAAACTACAAATAATACAGAATAGAAGCCTACGTATAATACTAAAAGCAAATAGATATACACGAATAGACGACCTCCACGATTGGACAAACATACCAAGGATTCATACGGCTATTTTCCAACAAACTGAAAGATTCCACGAAAACATGACCAGAACAAGGCAGTCAGTAGAAAACTTAAGAGACGTTGGGAACTACAAACCAAAGAGATGGCACAAGTATAAAGTCCCCCTAAGTATACTTTACCAACCAGAATAATACAATAAAATAAAAATATACCTAACCACAGATCCTGTCCTGTACATACAACAAGGAGGTTTTCCCCCTGATAAGGGTTTTACCCTCCAAAGTGCACACCACCAAAAGAGAAAACAGATACAATTTGACACAAAGAAGCAGAGCTACCAAAGGTAGCGGGGCTTGCAGAAAGACACAATGTGACACAAAAAAAAAAAAAAAAAAAAAAAAAAAAAAAAAAAAAAAAAACTTGGACTCACACGCACACACCGATCAGTGATGGCATCCACGTCGCCTGTGCAGACTGGTGCAGCCAAGTCTATTCGTTCGTGCCTATCTGCTGTCACTAAGGCAGACACTACATCTTCTAGTAGCGCCTCCGAGTCGCCCGTGAAGCTCGCCGTCATCAAGAAGGCTAAACGGAGGAAGAAATTCAAACCTCCCGGCGCCTTCCCGCGGGAAGTTGGCTTCTTGGCGGAGGCCTCTCACCTTCCACCAGGGGCCACGGAACGTGTTGTGGAAGAAGTCAGACCAGAAGACTGGTCCTTTAAAGTTTGGAAAAGACGCCTTGCACGAGGCAACCCTGAGAATTGGAGTTTCGCCATCTCAGTCATCCTTGACGGCCTTCAGTTCAGCTGGCGGGTTCCCACCTGCGACGCTGCCACTTTCAAGAAGGCCCTGACTAGCCGCGACCACAGACACCTGGTCACTAAGTATCGTCCTGCTGGAGGAGTCGAGGCGTGGCCGGAGGCACTTGTGTTTCCAACCCCACTGGCCAGCGACTTCGTCTGGGAGGAATATGTTGAAGACACCAAAAGAAGATTCCAGACCTACAGCTACGACCCAAAGACGTACCGCAACTTCAAGATGACGCCGATAAGGCCCACACAACCCTCTTCACCAACTCCTTCGCCTTCGCAAAACGGTGAGCCAGCTCCAGTAATCTTCCCTGCCGCACAAATAGGCCCAGTACCACCGATCACTGTCAGCTATGCTGGGAACTACTGCATCTTACTGGCTCAGATGCAGAGTGCCATGAAACTTCCTGTATTCAGCTGGCCAGACCATCTTGGTCTGAAGATCCTGCTGTCCTGCCCTGAAGACTTTGAAGCCGCCATCCAGATGTTGCAGCAGGACTCCATATCTTATGAAGTCACACTCTCCTGCCCCAGGACGAAGAAGGCCGGCACTTCTACGCAGAAATCTGCAGAAAAACCACAGCCACGCAAGCTGGTGCAGTGCTACAGGTGCCAAGAATTCCGGCATCTTGCTAGCGAATGCACAAAGCCAGCTAGATGCGTTCGTTGTGGTGGTGGACACTATGTCGCAGAATGCAACCAGCGTCGCGAGGACGCCGTTTGCTGCAACTGCGGCTCTTCACATGCTGCTTCATACCGCGGCTGCCGAGCATGGAAGCAGCAACGCAGTAGAAAGAATCCTCAACCGAGTAGCAGGTCACATACGCAGCCCGCAACCAGACGTCAAGAGAGCGTTGTCTGCCCTACTGCTAACACACGGCCAGAGGAGCGCCGGAAATCACACTGCTCTCCGCTAACAAGACGACAAGAGGCCATGCCAACGGAGAAGACTAAGCATCACGAAGATCACACCAGACGGCGTCCACCAAAGAGACAACCCAGGCCAAAGATCACCGGCAGAGAATCATCCGACCACACCACCCGTCAATCATCAGATCAAAGAGAAGAAAGGTTGGATTCACTCATCACTCTTCTCACAAAGCTCGTAAATCACCTCACATCAAAAGAAGACACCACTGCCCCCCTGAGGCAGCATTAATGGAACGACACAAATTGCGGCCAATCATTTCTGAAGAAGAAGGTCGCGGCGGTACCCACTCAGTACAAGAATAACATCGACAGCCAACGTGACGACAAACCAGCAGAGAAGAAATGCCCCATCAAAATGAAGCTGGAGTAAATGTCTACCGACAACACACTCCACCCTACTCTGCTCAACGGAGCAGTAATTGGCTGTGGCTGCTGCGGTACTTGGAGTCAATGCCTTAGGGCAATATACTCCACCTTACACCAGCTCAATGGTGAGCTGTAACTAGGCTGACATGACATGGCGGTTAAGCAACATCTCCAGAATGCCGACCAAGCCCAAGAAGAACTCCCTTCCTAAGCTAGGAGCCTTGGACAGAATGGCGGAGGAAGCGAAGAAGAATCCACCAGCGTTCTGGCCAGCAGAACCGCCGTTCCGGTCGTCCGCGAATGTGGACCCAGAACTGCCAGAGAAGATGGACACAGACGTTACTCTCAAAGATGAGAGGACAGAGCAGCCCATTCAACAGCAACCTACTAATACTCTAGTATCTTCTGACGCTCCATCACCTGACTCTCCAGACTCACCGTCACCAGATTCTCCTGCGCCACAGTCAACTGATTCTCCTGAGTCGCCGTCGCCCGATTCTCCTGCATCGGTAGTCCCTTCGGGCCCGGAGCAGGGTCCCGTACCACCGATCCACGTAAGCTACACAGGGAACTACTGGACACTACTGGCCCAGCTGCAGAGCACCATGAAGCTCCCCATGTTCAGCTGGCCGGATCACCTAGGACTTAAGATTCTGCTGTCCTGCCTAGCAGACTTCGAGGCAGCCACACAGGTGCTATGGGAAGCCTCCCTACCTTTTGAAATCTTGCTTCCAGGCCACAAGAAGAAGAAGCCTGGCAACAACAAGCCGACAGAAGCAGAAAAACTACCGTCACGAGAGTTGGTACAATACTTCAGATGTCAGAATTTTCGACATCTAGCCATCGACTGCACGCAGCCGGCAAGATGTGTCCACTGTGGAGGCGGCCATTATGTTGCAGAATGCAACCAGCGTCGCGAGGACGCAGTCTGCTGCAACTGCGGCTCATCACACGCTGCTTCCTATCGAGGTTGCAGAGCATGGAAGCAGCAGCGTAACATCAAGAAAAGAAGTGAGCGAAGACGGCTCCATACGCAGCCCGCAACAAGCCGGCAAGTAGGTGGCGGCTGCCCTCCGACTACTCAGCCTGATGCCCGGAGGCAACGCACGCACTCACAGCCAAGACAACGTGAGAGCAGTACTAAGTCACCGGAACCTACTAGGCATCGCACTACTACCACAAGACAGCGGCAATCAAAGAAACAAGAATGGCGGAAGACCACCAGATGGGAAGACAGCGGAGGTGGCAGAGAAGTATTCAACTGCTCCTGCACCAGACACTCTGCCGATCTACGAGAAAGAAGACTGGACGAACTCATCGCCCTCCTCACTAAGCTGACAGCCCATCTCACTGCAAAAGAAGACCTGTCTGCCTCAATGAGGCAGCATTAACGTCACCAGACACAACGCGGCGTGCCATTTCTGCAAAGCAACGAAGGCCGCGGCGGCAACCACCCAGTGAAGAAGACACTCACAGCCAAACGAGAAGACACACCGACAGAGAAGATTTGTCCCGTCCATCTCACTTGGAGTAAATGTCCTAGGACAACAAACTCCACCTCACACCTGCTCAACAGAGCTGAGACTAGGCTGTGGCGCGGTTAAGCAACGGTGAGCGTGGTCAGCGCTTGGATGGGTGACCGTTTTGGCTCCATACGCAGTCCGCAACGCTGATACCCTCACGTCCAGCGCGCTGATTGGGCGTCCTGGCAACCCTCCATACACGACATTCGAATTTCGGCGGCAGCGAAGGAAGTGGGTACTAGACTGGGACTTCTGAGTTAGCAGCCAATGAGGACGCATCAGCCAGTGAGCCATCCGCTGTATCAAGACCCGCCGAGCAGACGACCCCGCAGCCGCAGCGGGCCTTATATCGAGCCAGCCAGCCACGAGCACGCCACCGACCAGAGACATGACAAGAAAGCGCCAGCGCCGCTTGGCATCTGCCGAGAGTACGCCTTCTCGCCAGCAGAGCGCACCGCCGTCGCCGAGCAAGTCCACTCCCGCTTCCGCGGCAGCAGCTCATTCTGCGCCGCGCAGCGGTGACAGACGGTCGTCTGCTGTCTCCGCCGCCGAGGGTGGGGAAGACAGCGGGCAGGACCCTGGCGCAGGGGTGCACCACCAGTGCTCACTGCCGGAGCACACGGCTCCACCTTCGGCCGGGACCGCGAACGAAACCGTCGCGCCTGACTTCCCAAAGTTCATCACCTTCTCTGTGGAATGGTCCCGCAGGCGCTGTGGAGAGCAGCAAACCACAGACAGGGGAAAACTAGAGGACGTCAACACCGACGACTTCCTATCCGCGTGGAAGTACCGGCTGTCTCCAACAAACCCTGATGAATGGCTCTTCTACGTCAACATCCACCTAGATGACCAAGACTTCAGCTGGCAATTGCCAACAGACTACGAGACCTTTCTGCAGTGCTTGTCCGACCAGAAGTACAGCCATCTCGCCAAGAAAATGGTGCGCCTAAAATGCAAGACCTGGCCAGAGGCGCTTATACTTCCGACGGCACTACATCCAGAGTTCTCCATGGACAGCCACATCAAATTCCAGAGAAGAAGGTTCCTCACAATGCCTTTCCAGCCAAGACCTACCACGCCAACGCCAGCACCACACCTGTGTGGGAAATGGCTCTACATCAACGCAGAACAACACTCCACAAACCAAGATGAAAATACCAACGGCGGAGACGACCAACCAGCAAGCAGCGAGGAAGCAATGGAACAAGACGGACAGATCGACGCAGAGGCCGAGCAGGCTATGGCACAAGGCCCAGTGCTGCCTGTCACCGCCCTATACGAAGGCAACTTCATGGAGCTGGTGGCAGCCTTCTGGGAGGAGACAGCAACACACATCATGAGCTTCCCAGTGCACGGTGGCCTCCGCTTCCTACCGCAACATCCGGACCAGCTGCAGACATTGCAGAAATTTCTGGAGGGAAATGGCATCCGCCATTCCTTCCAGACTCCAAGAAGACCAAACAAGCTGGTAATCCGTGGGCTGCCTGCGGAGACTGCGGAGGAAGAAATCATCAAAGAGCTAGGAAGCGGCGGCATTGTCGCCACAAACCTCCATCAAATGCGACGCCCAGGAACCGAGGAACGCCTCCCGCTTTATGCCTTCCAACCGGACAGGCCTCTGAGGTGGGAGGAGCGGCCTCAGCAACTACTTGGGCACAGGGTCCGCGTCGAAGCGAAGAGGAGGCCTCCACTGGCGCTTGCCCAATGCTTCAGATGTCAACAGTTCGGCGGGCACTTGGCCCGCGACTGCACTGAGGACGAGCGCTGCGTGAGGTGCGGAGGCAGTCATGGAGTATCCATCTGCCCTGTTCCCCGCGATGCAGAAACCAACTGCTGCAACTGTGGCGGAACCCACGCAGCCTCATACAGTGGGTGCATTGCTAGGAAGAACCTCCGCAAGACGCCGAAACAACAAAGCCAAACACCAGTCGCCACTGCGGACAACACAGTTCGCGCTGCACGCGACCAAGAGACGACAGCGCCACCACACAAGAGGGATAACAGGCCACGCAAGGAGGCCCCGCCAACAGTAACCAGACAGACTGCAGGCACCAGGACGAGAGGATGGGGCGACAAGCGCCCCCCCCCTCCAAGCCGGACACAGCCGCTGACCTGCATAGTCTGCTCCAATCCATGGCCGACGCCATGACAAAACTACCACAAATTGTTGCAGAAGCGACTGCGCAAGCAGTTGCGGCAGCATTAGCAACACAATAGCTGGCAAACAACTTCTTGCCAGCAAAAAAAAAAAAAAAAAAAAAAAAAAAAAAAAAAAAAAAAAAAAAAAAAAAAAAAAAAAAAAAATGCTCCAAAAGTAAGGACAAATTCAAAAAGCAAAAGTACTAAACAACCAAATAGCAATTAGGAAGGTGATGCCAAATAGGCAAGAACTTCCACATCAGAATCTCTTAGCCCAAGGGCTAGGAGAGTAAAGAAGGAGCGGCGCGAAGGAAGTGTCAGCGAACTCAGTCTGTTTGTGATTTCCTAGAAGTAACATCTATATAGACCTGATGAAGACAACCGAGCAGGTTGTCGAAACGTTGTCGTTTTATGACTCCATCCGGCTGGACTCCCGTGAAACTTTCATTGAACTTGGAATATTCAGAGACAGCAACTATAATTTTGAAATGGATCACTGATTAAACAAACTTCTTTTCCTGAATTTGATTTGCCAATTGATAAGATTTTGTTTGAGGTTTCAAGTGGAGTGAACTTTTATTGTGTCTCAATGGAGTGTAGATAACTATCGTGGCATTAATCTGCAATTTTCAGAACGAAGTCTTTCTGTAAACAATTCCTGTTGTCAGAGTAAAGATGACTTTGAACAATAAATTACTGGACTTCAAAATCTGTGTTTAGAACAATCTTTTGATATTACCCCCCATTGTAAAATTCTATTATGAAATTATTGGGGTTGGCAACTGATCTAATTAAATTAAATATTGCAGAGAACAAAGTATGGGAAATAATTGAAAATTTGAACATTGGGTCCATGCTTTTAAATCGTCTGTAAAGACAAACCCGACAAACCAATTTTATTTTCCTACAGAGTGTCAGTACACTATTTCTAAATCTATGAAAATTAATCCTATCATTTTAGATCTTTCAATGTATTTTTCCAAAATCTGTTATAACATGAAAATGTGGTCTGTAAATAACCTACCAGCTGTATATTCACATTTTTCTTCTTGAGTCTTATACTGAGTCTTACACTAAGTTTCTAATCAATTTTTTATTAGTTTGGCAAAGATTTTCATCAATGAATTCATAACACAAATCCCATGATAATTGGAATATGGTAGTAATATAACCTAATGTCATTTCCTTAGGTATTGGGTCTACATGTAATATTTTATTAAACAATTTAGTTATAAATTTTACAGCTTTGTCAAAAACATATTTCATAATTTCCAGATTGATTCTGCCTGGCTCAGGAGATTTGCCATTGTTGCCTGTTCCTAGTGCCTCAAGCAGTTTGTCTTCTGAAATTTGAATCTCACCACCTTCCTGCTCATTTTCATCTCCTAACCCTCTTTTTCTGAGTATTCTTCTCTGTCCTCATTCAATAATTTTTTAAAATATTCTTCTTATTCCCTTGGTTTTATCAACTGCTGATTACTTTTGCAGTTTGTTCCTTGTCGGAGTCCTTTTAATACAGACTATGCTTCTTGTGATCTCCTAAATTCCAATTTACAATTAACATTTCCACATTTCCTTTCCCATATTTCATTTCTTGTTAAGCTTATTTTTCTTAGCTCTTCAATCCTCTTCTCCTTAGAAAAAGCCATTGTTTTTTTCTGACTTATAACTCAGCTAATGATTGAAAGCATTCCATTTTTCTTTTACTGCATGCTCTATTTCCTCTGACCACCATTCTGCTTTATGTTTGTGTTTCTTTTCCTTGATGCTCAAGACCTCTGCTGCTATTTTTTTTTTTTTTCCAAGTTAAATTTTATGTACTCATATATTTCTTCAGGACCTCCATCAAATGATCATATTACCCTTAAAGTATCACAACAACCTTATATCAGGATCAACAGATTCAGAAATTGCAGAACAATGCAACTTTAAAAGTGAGTAATGCCATATACTTTATTGAAAGTGTAATTCTATTTTAATTCTAGAAAAACTGAAAATTAAAAATAGAAACATATAGAAGCAACCGAAATGAGATTTCTCCATGATGTGATAAAACAGCAAAATAAGAGAGCTAAATCTACAGAGAATTAGAAATTGTAAAAACCTAGCAATTCATGGATCTGATTCAAATACTATAAACTATATCAGTAATGGTCACAGGTTACATACAGTGTGTTGTGCTTAACCCCCAGACATGGTGCTTGTTCGTAACATGGTGACTATGACAGGACTTGGAGGTTTTTGGCAATAGATGTCTAAGCAACCTGCAGACTCCATAAATTTGGGTATTTAAAAGAAAAACAATTCTTTGAATGTAAACAAATACACTTATTTAGTGCAAATGTAAAGTTTAAGAGTTATATATGAATATCAACATGTAAAACTTGTAAACTTTCAGACTGCTACCAGAAATTAGGGAACTTGAGTGTGTAATTTAAAATATTTTCAAGTATCCTTTATGCCATCATTTAATTGGAAGAAGCAGAATTTCTTTGAATGCTTTAGTATGAATGATTAATGAATGGGGAAGCTGTCCACAATGTGTGGCATTTAAATAATGCTCTGTACTGGTTTTATTAAGTTTATTATCGTTAAAATTGAGTTGAGAGATGTCTTTGTTTTTAAATGCATCTTTGGAAATAATAACTCCAAAATCTACAACTAGGACTTGTATCAGACTTCATGTTTTTATGAAGATTGCAGGATTGTTTTTTAACTCTACTCTTACAAAATACTCGAGAACCAAATGCACTCATGAGCTAAAAGCATCCATTCTCCCTTGTACCTAATGTTAACAATCTAACATTCTTCTTTTTTACCATTCTTTTTTTTTTCCAGTGAGTTTCCAATACATTTTTTTTCTCTTAGTCAACCCTGCACAAACTAATCATTTTATTTATTTTATTTGATACAAAATTATACAACATAAATTTGTAAACCCACAACTTTTAAATATTTAATTGTCCCATCACAACCATCTATTAATTCAACCTTGGTACTGAAAATAGCATGAGCGAACTACTTAAATCAAACATGGGACAGTTGATCACAATCCTTATTCCACAAACACTCATCAAAACATAATAGTCCAAGACATACAAAAATTACAATATTGTGTTGAAACTATTAAACCACAATCAGGATTACAAAAGATTTACACTGTATCCAAATTATTATCCAAACTACTAACATACCAAGATTGTCACATTAATTATCATAAAATTAACACTGCTGAAAAATAGTTGTTTATTATCTAGAATCCTGTCACGGTCAGTATGTGGCATTTAAATAAGACTCTATACTGGTGTTATTGAGATTATTATAGTTAAAATTGAGCTGATAGAAGTCTTTGTTTTGCCACTGTTTTTTAATGCATCTTTGGAAATAATAACTCCAACATCTACAACTAGAACTCCTGTTGGACTTGGTGTTTCTATAAAGATTGCAGGATTGTGTTTGAAGGCTACTCATATGAAATTACTGATGATAAAAAGTATTTGAGGGCTAAAAGCATCTGTTCTCACTCATATCTAATTGTTAACAACCTAATTTTCTTCTTTTATACTGTTCATTTTTTTTTCCAGTGAGTTTCCCAAACATTTTTTCCTCTTAATCAACCCTGCACAAACTAATCTTTTTATTTATTTTTTTGATACAAAATTATACAACATAAATCTGTAAATCCACAAACTCAAACTACAAAATATCTGAGTCCCGTCACAAACGTATAGTCAGAAGGGGAATTTTATTTTGCTACATTTTAAATTCAACTTATTTCAGCTCTTGTAGTTCACAGAATAAGTTCAAATTGGGGGGCCTTATTATGTATCTATTATCTTGCCTACAATATTTAGCAGGAGGCCTATTACACTTAATTCATATAGAAAATAACAATTATAATCATTTTCATGATAATAAAGCACTTTTCAACTCTGAACATAACCTTGTTTTATCTCCTTTATCTTGTATAAGCCATTTAATATGAGGCCTATTCTGTATAATTTATATGGAGAATAATTTTTTATTATCATTTTCTTAATAATAAAACACTTTTCATATCAAATTATTATGCTTTTTGAAAAGAAACAAAAAAAGGATATAAATGAATATTTTATGTTAATACCATTTGTTGTCTCCATTGTAGGCTACCTTAGAATTCTTCAAATTCTAGTTAGTTACTTTGGTGAGTGGAGCACGAGCATAATGCAGGAACCGATACTGCAGGCTAGAGCCTTATGCGCAATGAATTAAAATAGTAAAACCAACTAAATAGTTAATACAGATTATAAACTATCCCTAAAGAGTAAAAATCAAAATTTAAACTCACCTAAATAACTACAATAGCGAATCCATCTCGGTAGACACAATATCATGCCTGCCATTCTTTCATGATCCTTAGTCTGCCACTAAGGTCTATTGGTTTTAGTAAAAGCTGAAAACGTAGATTTGCACACAGCAGTGCAACATCTTATAGCCATCACAGATGCAAAAAGTTCATATGCTGCCTATACAAAACTTGCATTGTGTTTTCCATTTTATCCTTATTACAATTCAAAATTAGCTTTGATGGCAATAGCCTCTTCCCTTACTGGAAAAGTTAGACCTGAAAAATCAGTTAAATTTTAAAAATATAATTTATTTATTGCAAAGAAATTTGCAGGTTACATTAAAAAAATAAAATAAAAAACTTAGATACCTACCTACTACATACAAGCTACTTATAAAATCTAAAAAACCTAAAAGAAAATGGTGCCGATGTGGCAATGTACCAAGAACGATAGCTGCATTCCTGCTTTGACTTGTCAATAAAATTTTCTATGTGAGGAATGAGCCAGTTCTTTTGTCATCAGCAGTGTTGATTACTTTTGGGCTAAGGTGTCGAACAAATTTCTTCGTACATAGACCCCATGGACTGAAAGTTTCAATACCAAGCAGCATAAAAATATATTCAAAGTTGAAATTGTGAACTGGGCATAAATAAATAACACTAATACTTTACAAGCAGCAACATAATTTTGTTTAATTTTCTCACACTTACATAAATTTTTCAGTGGTACAATTTTCTCTACATCCAGATCATCCAGACTCATTAATAAATTTTGCAGAACATTGTTTTCCAAAAATCTTCTTTGTAATTCAGCAATAGTATGTCCAACATTTCGAAATAATCAGATTTAAATGGCTGGTCTTTTGTATTTTGTCTCGTAGACAAACAGTAAGTATTATACGTCAAGTATTCATCCATCCCAATTGATTTTTTGGCTTGCCTCTTGAGCCACTTTAGTGTCTGGGTTCTATTTTCAGAATCACCACTTGTCATCGACTTAGTTTCTTCCAAAATTTGATGACACATTTCACCTGATCTCAGTTCTTCATTTCATTTCACTTTGTGATTGTTATGGCATCTTTCAATCCTGTGCTTCAGGCTTGTAAAGCTGCATCTGTAGGCTGAAACTTGAAGCTTTTTTTTTTGGCCACAACCATAGCCATTCCTAGTTCCAAATTGAGGATGACTTTTTAATTCGACACTCTTAGTGACATTTTCAAGATTAAATCTGTCTTTTTTAATTTCATGTAAAGTCATCAAATTGAAAAATAATTATTGTTTACAACATTTTGTAACTGCCAAGTGTCCTGACCAACACTGGTCAAGGAGCTGGACTATCCTTCTTACACCATACAAGGCAGCTATTTTACCATGGTGATAGAATTATGTAACATGCTGCATTGATGAAAAATAAAAAGCAATTGGTAGTCATTAGGGGCTGCTAACAGAAGTGAAAACTTTAAATCTACAAATGTCATACAAGCAATATGTCATACTTATATCTACAGATATACTAAATAATATGTTGTGACCCTATTCCTATTAGGACTGTAGGATGCCACCTCTACAGCAGAATTTATTATGTTACTATCTCGGCCCTCGAGTGGTATGAGCTTTGCAGCTTGGTATGTTAGGCTAGGGAGCAGCAAGAGTATAGTAAATCAGTCAAATTGTAGCTATGAACAGTTTATTGGCAGCTTTCTTCATGAAGGGTGTTCAGCCATAACAGAGCATAGCTTTAATAAGCTTCTATGTACAATAGTTTAAGGATACAATAGATCTGCTTACTTTGGATTGCAGCAGAGAGATCGTGGAGTGCCAGCCAGCCGGTCCTGGGGTGTCCTCTGCAGGGATGGGCTGTTACACTACCACTGATCCACTGATGTCCCAGTGCTCATTTGAGTTGAGCATTATACAGATAGGGTGCAAGGCCAACAGGGAAGATTGCCCAAAAAGACCTCTATGCTGCTCCGATTACTAACTAAGTCTGTGTGTGCCCTCGCTTACCTATCAAGGTGCGAAGCCGTTGGCACTTGAAGTCTTCACATGGCTGCTGCATTTATAGGTAAAGTGCCCTTGGTATGACCATAAGGGGTAATGATTTAAAGCTTCAGTCTAGGCTGGTACTAGACACCAATCCTCACCCACTCCCCCAACCCAGAAAGAATGGAAAATTTCCAGGGTGACTATTTTCCATACCTTCTAGATATTCTGCAACTATTCCGGAACTTGTTCACACTGATATAACATTGATTTGGGCCAATCTGGCAATGTGATCAATGTCAATGTGTGGTTGTTGGTGATAGATTACTTTACAGAGGTATGAAGTACATCATGATAGCATACAATTAGCAAAATTCTCTATCGTACAAAGTTGCATACAAAAATTCAAAGAATAATTTTGACTTTACAAAGTTCCATACAAAATCCCATACAAATAATCAAATAATCAGGTGGCTTTATAAAGGTCACTTACACTACAAAATCCTATACAAGATATTGAAAGAATCATCTTGGCTTTACAAAAAAATTTCCTACAATACATAGATTCATACAAATAGTCAAAACCATTGCTGCTTTACAAAACTTCCCTACACTACAAAGTTAGATATATACATTCAAAAATCACTGTGACTTTACAAGTCCCATACGTGCATCCAACTGGAAATATAGAGGATGGGAGGTTAGAGCTGGTCAAGGCTGGCCCCCGCTTGGTGCACGTAGCCAACTGGTGATGATGCTGTGCTGTGTGGCTCATCTCCATTGTCTTAGGTAGAGTGCATGATATGGTTGTCTAGGACTACTGACAAATCTGATGTAACTGTTGCCTGCAACACTCATAATAGCAGATTAGATATGTGCCCACCACCATCACTACATAAGTACAAAACATCAGAACGATCAGATCCCAAATGGGGGAATCGTATTCTTGCACACATGATGCTAACTCACACCAGACAATTCCCTCACTTTGTAAGTCCCCTAGATGGCGAATGTGCAGGATTGGGCCCTACTACAGGACAGGTTTCTGCCAATATCTGCGGCCTTGGGCAACTCATCCCACAGATATAATTTAGGCAAATGATCTGGAAGATCTGTAGCTGTCTCTATGACTTGCTCTGCTTGCAGCATTAAATCTCTGCCGTATCTTTGGCATGCATTGTAGAACGTCAGCCTTTCCCATTCCCTCAATCAGGACATCTCTTGGCGTCCTTGTTGGCACAATATGGTGAGACTCTGTTGACAGGGCACCACAAATAGCCATGGATTACCATTGAGCTGTGTCCACAGGCTGTCTCGCAGTTGCACTACTCTGGGTACACAGTTGGGGGCATAGTCTGAGGTACTTGCAGCAGCTTCACTTAACAGGGTGCTTTTTCAGTAGTGGATTGCAACACAAAAGTCTGTTTACATTTGTGGGTGCTGGGATCAAACTTTTTACATTCCAAGTCCTGGTGATCCAGAAATGCATATTGGCACTTGGTGTCTTGTAGCAGAAACAAGGTACATATAAGTTTCATTGCTCTCGCTAAATAGGTGCAGCAGAGGCAGAAGATGGTATAGTTGGAATACAGTGGTATCTAGTAAAGGAATAGTTATCGAATAGCCCAATATATCACCCAAGAGAAATGCATCCAACTCCATTATCTTTAATAATTCATATCCCCAGTCAGTAAAGAGTGGAATCAGAAACTGTTTGCTCTTCATACGTATTCTGAAGTCCCCTAAATAGTCAATAATTTTAACCAGCATGATCAGTGGGGTGCTAAAATTCTGTGCTGTGCCATCATTATGGCCCCATTATTAGATCATATTCCCTCTCTAGACTGCCAAATACTATCAATGCCCATAATCAGTACTGGATTAACCACGTAGCAGGAGTTAGCAAATGCTACAGGCCTCGCACCTTCTGGGGGGCCCCACGAGTCTCTGGAGGCACCCTGTCAGGCTAGATAGATGGGCAAACTTTTTTTTAGCTCTACAATTCCCCCGGATGGCGAAAACCAAGGGCCTCTTCTTCACATTTGCTATGAGCCCCGCACTATCTTAATCCAGCCCTACCCATAATAGCTGTTTATTCAGCATGGTTGTGATGCTAACTTTTCTGTTGGCATTGTGTGTGAAATTGGTTATGTAACCTTGATATGCTCTCTATCCCTTTCCAAGGGTAGCATCAATGTCTGCCATTTCCTCTAAGGTACCCTCTATATACTGCAGCAATGTCTTAACTACTGTCGTTTGCTCTAATTGAATCACCAGTTTCTGTTGGTCCTCCACCATCACAATTCTCTTTTCTAGGTACTGCCCCTCAGCATGATTCATTGTTCTGAACAATATATGGCTTGTGGTACCTACTGTATTTAGGAGACTTTTCTTTACACACGTCTCATGTCCGGTGATTTGTGCTAATAGTTCCTGAGACATCCTAACACTTTCTATGTGCCAAGTGAGATGCTGCTCTAGCACACAAAATTCTTCTCCCCCACTTTCAACATGAGCCATTTGTTCTTAACAATACTTTATAATCTGATGGGCATAGCTAGGTGCTTGTTGGCATTTATAATCTGATTCACCTAGCTTGACATAACTCACTAACCTCCAGGTCATGCTGTAGATCTGGACAGTACTTTTTCCATCAACATAGATCCCAGGATGGGCTGTTTTGGGCTCGAGTTGGAATCCTGACTCTCTGGCCACTAGCTGCAGTATTCCAACTAATAGCATCCAGCAAGTCATCTATAAACAAGGTAAAGGGCTGTCTTAGTGCTGATGCTAGCGGAGCACATGCAGCTGCAGCCTCAGTATCCTTGCTGACATAGCTGCAGCGCTGCACTCGGCCTTACGCAAGGTATTGCTTGATTCGATTAATGTGTACAGCAGATGGTTTTCCTCCCTTTCGCCATAAAATTACGTTAAGCCATTTTAATTCCTTTATCCAGTAAGGTGCTGTCAATTGTGAATATAATTTTTTACTCCTAATCTATGCAAAGCTTCATCTCTTAACAACTCTTGGTCTCCGGGGCAGAATTCCCAGGGGCAGCAATCCTTATCGTAGTTTTTCTTAGCTGGAATCTTCTGTGCCACTGTATGCTGTCTCGTGCTCTCATGTGCCTGTTGCAGTCTATTCCTTTATTCTTTGGCGAAATTATCACAATTATACTGGGCTGCCCATTCTCCCTCTATAACATCCCTGGTAAATTTACAGGCTGTCCAAAAGATGCTATAAGGATTGTACCTCGTGGTACAGTGAGGGATGGTATTATGGATGAATGCGGTGTAGGGCAGATATTCATCCCAGTTGTCCTGTGGCCTGTTTATAAAATGATTTACAGTAAGTATTCCGCCAGGGTGTGATGTGTGCGTTCCAGATCCCCATTGGACTGAGGTCGAAATGGGGTGGTTGTTATCCGAGATAGCTGTGATAACTTACATACCTTCTTGAAAAGTAAGTATGTATCTATGGCCAGACAAAGTTGTCAGGAGGGCCCCACCAAATCCACATCACAACATGTGAATACATGTGGCGGTGTCTCACTGATAATTAACGGCATCTTAATACCCTTCTACATCACCTTATTCCACTGACAACTGTCACACTTCCTAATGAAGTCGATAACATCTCGCTTCGTTCTGGGCCAGTTGGTGTTTTTTTAATTTTCTAAGTATACACCAAATTCCTAAATGTCCGCCCACGGGCGAAGTATGTATTTCTTTTGCTCTGGGCTAAGTATCGTTTCTGCCTGTTTATTTTTCCCAGTTACTGGTTCTTCTCCAGTGCTCCCAAACACTTCTAAGTTTTGTAGCCAGCTCAGGGCATCAGCATCACTGTTACTAACACCTCGTTTGTACGTTATATCAAAATCATATCCTTGCAATTTGAGCCATAACTAGAAGAAGGGTTGCTGATGGTGGCGAGTCAAGTGAGGAGAATATACTGTAAAATGCTGACCATATATATATATATGTACCCAGAATTGTTTCACAGCCCACATTAACGCCAAGCATTCTCTCTCTATGGTGCTCCACACTTGCTCAGCCTTGATAAGGGAGCATGACGCATATGTTACTGGCAGGTCAACCTTATCATATTTCTGCCTTGAAACTGCCACAAGTGCTCTCCCAGATGTGTATGTGCTGGTATCGAATTCTCGGAAAAAATTAAAGGAGGTGGGGGTTAGTCAATACATCCTTCAAAACCTGGAACACCTCCTGCTGTGGCTTCCCAGATGCATATGGTACTCCCTTCTTCTACAGCTCATTCAATGGTTTCGAATTTTTGCTAAATTCTCTGTGAATCTCCAGTATTGTCCCACAAGTCCCAAAAACGCCTTTAACTCTTTTATTGTCCAGGGTGGTCAAAATTTCCGCACTGCTTCTACTTTCTATGGATCGGGAGTGACTCCATCAGTGCAAATGACATACCCCAAGTACATTACTTCCATTCGCAAGAGCATTTTTCAACTTGTAGCTTCAAATTATGCTGCCTGAGCCTATCAAAAACCTGGGCCAAATGTTTAGTGTATTCTTTTATAAAGGGCATGTGAACCCAAATATGATCTAGATAGAACAGTGTTTTTTTCCCTTGAAGATCCACCATTACTGTATTCATTAACCTCTGGAAGGAGGATGGCCCCTATCTTAAATCCCATATTTAACTGTGGAAACTCATAATGTTCATACGGACTGCTAAAAGTTGTCATTTCTCGTGACTTCGGGTCTAATAGTACCTGATAGTACCCATGTAAGAGATCCAGTGTAGTAAAATACTTTGATTTCCCAAGCTGTTATTAGCAGTAAAGGATGTACATGCCTTACTATTATGTCATTAAGTTTTCTATAGTCCTCTATAATTCTCCAACATTTCTGCCCACTTGCATCAGGCTTATTTGGCAGTAGGAGAGGAAAATTCCATGGACAAAGACTTTCTTTAAGTACACCGTCTCCCTGTAACTTATCCAATTCCTTCTGCAGCACTTCTTTCTGTACCTGGGGAATGCGATATGATCTTACATTTATTATCCGACCTTGATCTTCTGGTTTCAGAACTACCTCATGTTGTAGGGTAGTTGTACATGTTAATTTGTTCTCCGGCAAATGGAAAATGTCATTGTATGCAGCACATAACTAGATAAGAGCTACTCTAACATCTGAATTTAAGTGGTCCATCTGCAGCTTTTGTTTTAGAATTTTAAATCTCTCTGCTGCTGAATTTGGCTTGTTTATTTCAGCCCATTGTTCAATTGCTACCCCTCTATCATTGAAAACTTCCACTTTCATTTTTGGATAGGGAAACATGACTTCCCCTTCATTGGTGTTGACCATTGTAGTGATGCTTTTTTCTCCCAAAAGTGCCTCTGGTCAGTGCACTCCTGGCTACAACTCTCTTTTTGCAATTACAGCTGTATCATTCTGGCAAACCTCTATGGCAATCATTAACACTTGCTCCTGTTGGGGCCCTAACTTTATCTATTGCATACCACTAGCTTTTACATGCTCCAAAACATCTTTTTTGCCTCAGCCGCTACACCCTTGTTCATCTTCTTTTCTTTTTTCCAA
The DNA here is from genome assembly GCA_031002005.1 of Vandiemenella viatica. Taxonomy (NCBI): domain Eukaryota; kingdom Metazoa; phylum Arthropoda; class Insecta; order Orthoptera; family Morabidae; genus Vandiemenella; species Vandiemenella viatica. Next base: position 263,986,521 of record JARYHS010013630.1, read on the forward strand.
AGGCAACCAGGATCCACCAAAATCTTACCTGGAGGGTGGCGTAATCAACTATTCTCTTGTATTCCTCCAATATGTCTTGCCCCAGTATCCCATGGGCCAGTAATTTTACCGACTGCTGTATCACATGCCACTCATTATTAAGTTTATGTGCTTTACTCACCTGTAATCCTAATCACACTGTGCCCAGTGTCTGCAATGATTCTTCAAGTCCTTTGATACATGGAGCCTTATGTGGATTGGTACTGACCACTTCCTTGAGAGCGTCTTCCTTTATTAAACATAGAATGTTAGAGAACTAGCAGAAACGTAGCATGCCTTGGCGGGGTCCCATATAAAAAATTGTTTGGGGGCCCTTAGGAAGGGTAAAGATTTCTCACAAAAGGAAAAAAAATCATAAAATTATTTATTCATCATAATTATCTATCTGTCACTTTTTTCAAAATTTTTACAAACAATTCAAATCTATATATATAAATAAATATGTGTTAGTTACACCATTTATTAATCAAGAATGGCTGGAGCGATTTTTGTGATTTTTTTGGATTCGATTGTGCTCTGGATAACAGAATAACCATTAACAAATTGAAAAACTTCATTAAAAAATAAGTTATGACCTTAATATTTTTATTCATACATTAAGTACTAACCCTGTCCTCTACATTTAGTCAAATCAATTCCATATTGTTTAATCGTATTTAAAATTTTAGTTTCAAGTCCTTCAGCTCTGCAATCGGATACTGCTGTAAACCCTAAAAAGGACTCACAGATTTTTAATTCTTTAGGCACATTATCATCATTTTCTGTAATCGAGATATATCTACAAACTACAGAAAGTTCGTCAATTTTTGACAAGTCTTGTGTTGTATCTAGAATTATTGTCAGAAATGGAGCTTTTTTAATTTCTGAGATAATATTGTTCCTAACTGTGGTACCAAGCAAATTAATGATTTCATTTTGAATCGTAGGGCTTAAATAATTTATTTTGCCTTTTGGTTTTAGAAGAAGTTCTTTTAAAGTTGCATCATAATTAGATAGCAAACATAAAAATGCTATAAAATTTCCAGAATCAGAATCATGGCCTCTTAAAGGTAGATTACAAGATGCTAAAGTAATTATAACATTAATTACATGATGCAATACATCTCTCCAGAATGTAATTTTACTATTGATTTCACTTTGCAATAGAGTATCGATGGTATTTTCTTGTAACCAATTATTATAAGATAGGGATGCATTAATATGCTGCTGTGACTTTTCATGGTAAAGTATAGTTTGCGTAAAATTGCTTCTAATGGAAACACCATTAACCCGTTCAGAGGAGTACGATTGCTTTGACGATCTGCTAATAACCAACAGAAGTGGCAATACGGTTTGTTTAAAACATTAGAATAACTCAACCATGGTCTTGGAATTTTTATGCCTGCCTTATTGATATATGAATAATAGTAGACAGAAAAAGGTCGACTACTTTCTAAATCTTTTGAAAATGGTCCTTGTGGTTTAAATGGACCCAATTTTAAAATTATTTTTTGTTCGCATTCAGTTGGACTGTCACCAAAATTTCCTCTATCTGATGAAACTATATTACAATCTTCAGATATCTCAGAATCGACAATTTGGGATTCTTCTATTTCTGGATGGAATTCTGATGAAGAATGTGCTTCAGAATAATCTGAAAATATAATTGTTAAAAAATAAAAGCGAATGTTTTGATAAATTTCAAAAATAGATGTTAAATAAATTACTATTCATAAGGTTACGGTTAGAGAGTGTTCAGACGTATGCAGGCTCTACGCGGGTTGTGCGCGTGTTAGTACAAAATCACCTGTGCGCAGCCCATTCGTTACACCCGCGTTGCCATACAAAACAAACAGAACGCGAGCTCGTGTACATCTGAACACGCAATTTATGATATGGACTGATAGACAAACAGACAACAAATTGATCATACAGGTAAGTAAGAGTTCCGTTTTTTCGTTTTGAGGTACGGAACCCTAAAAACAAAATTCACCCTTCGCTACAGGTAGATAGATAAGATAAATGGGTTTGGTAGTACTTACATTTGCAATCTAAATCACTCACAGGAGCTGGTGTCGGAAAAAATTAAGACATTTTGGGCACTTTTTTTATGACCTCCTCCCTTTTCTGTTTACTTTTTCTTTTCGTAGCTCTGCTGGGATAATCTCTTTTCCTTTTCCTCATTATTTTTTTACAAATCGCTACTAATACTACTAAACCAGAAGAACAATTGTTAGTATTGTATTACACAATTTAATGCACAATTAAATAAAACGCGTCAATAAACACTGCTCTCTGTCCGTGGTTTATCATTGTATTGTATGCACATTGATTATTGTGGGATTCACCCGTTGAAGTAATTGACTTAAACAAGGAAATCCCACAGCCCACGATAACCGATGTAGGGTGTTGGCAACTTTTGAATGCACGCTTTACGCGGGAAAAAAAGAAATTGCTTTTTTTTTTTTTACTTTTGTCATTTGTGAAATAAAAATAAATTTGGGAAGTTTTTATTAATTTTTGCTTACGCACGTTGCGGACCCCCGTGGCCCGGGGGCCCTGTATAATTGATACGGCAGATACAGCGGGAGCTACGCCCCTGAGTACTAGCTTTTCCTTCTTCAAACCTTATTGTTATTGTTTCATTTTCTTTACTGCTGCCAAATACAAATACGTTACTTTTACAGGCACTGAAAGGCTGCTCGCCTATACCTATAGGCAGTTTTCCTCCTTTTTCTCTATCTTCAACCCTGAACAATCCTGACAGAAGTCTCCCCTTTGACAGTTCCCATCACATTTTTCACACCGGCTCAGATGGCAACAATTAGACTCCACCCAGTGAACATTTAAATTACATCTACTATCACTTTTGACATGCCCTTATCCACTAGTTTCCATTCAATGTCCAAAAAACTCTGAGCATCTTTCTTTCAGCTTTCCCGGCTCCTGATGCTTGGTACATTATTCCTGGCTTAACCCCATGCACTTATTATTTTTTGCTCTTCTGTATCTATGGCCCTAACCCTTCTGTCAATGAGGTTTCTTCTTTGATTAATTTCCTGCATTTTGCTCCTATAGTCTCTTGAAATATGACTACGTATACCACAAGAATAACAGGTGATTCCAGGAGTATCTGTCCTTAATTTTGGCTTTTCCATTCTTTTTGGTCTTTCTTTCTCTTGTTCCCCTATCAATCCACTTTCCTCTCCAATTGAAATTTCTAGCAACTCAGAGAGGCTGATGTTTTGGTTTCTACTCTTTTCTATTGTTTTTATTCTTTCATCTCTCAACACTTTGATAGATACTTCATGGTTTAATTAATACGATAATTAAGTAGTCCATGATACGTTTCAATTTAAACTTGTTTATTTTCTTAAGCCCATCGTCAAAGATACTGGTTACATGCATTCATACAATCCAGAGATAGCATACAACACTTCTTCCATAGACAATACAGTTCCTGGCAGTTGCAAACTGAGTTGGTGAAAAACTACTACCAAAAAACTAAACTAACTGACTTGGGTGTTCGCTTCATATAAACTCTACCAAAATTTCTAGAACACTTCAAAAGCTTCCCCCAGATATTTCTCAAACATTAACAATACTTAAACAATTGAAACATATTAAAAAACAATTAGAATTAATACCAAATAATTTACAATCAATACAAAATGGAAATTAAAAATACTTAAACACAAAATTATTCACAGAAATCATTTTAAACTGTAGCAAATTGTCCTTTAAACATTGCAACTTGCATTAATGCTTGGAATTACCAACATTTAAGCAATTCTCTTGTACAATTCTTTTCTTAAACATATTAAAAGGCCTCTAAATAATTTATTTTCATAAAACCAAGTCTATATACAGTACCTAACTATTCTACCATCATTATTTCTCTAGATGACTCCCTGAATTCATATTGCTTTTTGTCAATCTGAGAATCCCAATCTGTCACACTTTCTCCTGCCTCCTGATTACTGCTGAAAAAAGTATATACATAATTATCAATTGTGTGTTGACACCGGTAACTCTCTATCAATACCGCACTCACCTGTGACCACGTTGTCACTCTGTCCTGGACTCTCAATTTACTCCTGACTGAGCCCACTATTTTTGTACAAATGCATTTAACTAGTAGACCTCTGTCTTTAGGGGATACTAGTTCCATTGCTACATTACAATTGCCTATAAACTCCCAAAGTTTTGTCTTGTTTTTGTCAGATGTCTGCAGTATTAATTCAAACACCTTTGTAAACTTAAATTCCCAGCATCCTCTGTTGCTTCTATTTTTGGGGAACTTTTGCCTCCCCTGTGGTACCCATCTTTAGTGCAACTTATGCTTCCTCTGTGTTTACCACTTTCCGTGTGCCTTCCGTGCGCAGGAAACTTAGGTGATACCCTTTGAAAGGAATTTTCTGACTTCCCAGTTATGTAACTGCTGGCTATTTACTTGTTTGTCACCTTTTATTCTGCTACTTCCACAATTTTTCACTCTTCCACTGTGATCCCAGCAGATTTACACTGACTGCTCCTATTTACAGTTAACAACTCTACACAAGTTTCTTCCAATTTCCACAAAATTTCTCTATTATCATGGAGTTCAACACCAGATCTGACACCACTTATTTTGTACTGTTGTGGTCCTATTGCTCTTAGGCCTGTAGGATGCCACCTCTACAGCAGAATTTAATACTGTACTATCTCAGCCCCCAAGCAGTATGGGCTTTGCAGCTTATTACGGAGGGGTAAGGAGTGACTAGGGTAGAGTAGCCCAGTCAAACTGTAGCTAAGAGCAGTTTATTGGCAGCCTTCTTCATGAAGCGTCTTCAGCCACAACAGCTAATAAGCTTCTATGTACAATAGTTTAATGATACAATACATCTGCTTGGATTGCAGCAGAGAGAATGTGGAGTGCCAGCCAGCTGGTCCTGGGGTGTCCTCTGAGGGGATGGGTTGTTATGTGACCACTGATCCACTGATGCCCTAGTGCTCATTTGATTTGGGATTTATACAGACAGAGCGCTAGATCTGGTGGTGAAGGTTGCCTAAAAAGGCCTTGAAGCTGCTCCTATTACTAAATAAGTCTACACACGTCCTTGCTTACCTAACATGGTGCGAAGCCGGCTGTGCTCAAAGTCTTTACAGTGCTGCCTTTATAGATAAAGTGCCCTGGGTATAACCCTAGGAGGTAATGATTTATAGCCTAGGTCTAGGGTTTCTATTGGCTGTGCATTCTGCCCCTTTCTTTTCTTCCTCAACGTAACCCAATAATGCTACCAGATACAGGGAACCTATAGTTTAACATTGAATGCGAACCACAAAAGCATTCTGGAGTACTTCACATTACACAACAAGCTGTGCCAGAGGTGAAACTCAGCTTAAAGGTCAAAGAAAATCCCCACAGAGACAAGGATTTGAGCCGGGGACCTTTCGTTCCACAGTTAGACATCTTAACCACTGAACCATTAGACCATAACAGGTATACTGTTTACATTAGCTTGTCAGAAATATGAACTCATATTGTTTTACCCATACAGAAATCACCAATTGTGCCTAAAGAAGTTTTCACTTTAAAAACTAAAAATTTAACTTAGTGTACAACATGAAGGTTGGTCAAATCTTCCCAAAGGAGATGTTCCAATCTATTGTGTCAGAGGTAGGAAGGCCAATTCCTTTCCTCAGGGCCTACAGTTTAACGTGGAATCAGAACCATGGAATGTCCTGGCATAGCTGATATAATCAAATACAACTCCTAACAATTCTTGCTCATCATAGGATTTGAGCCTGCGACCAGAGAGAGAAACTTTGGGAAGTAAGCGCCTTAACCACTGAGCTACCTGGCTGCCTTGTTTTGTAGTATACATGTGCTAAGAACTTTCAAAATCAGATAAAAACTGTGGGTTTGTATGAACAACGTTGATAGAAATTAAGCTAAAGAGAGAAAGGAGGTTAGGGTAACCAGTAAACAGTATTTTTATATTAGTTTTAAAGTATGTATGCAAAATCAGATAAAAACTATGTGTTTTTATGTAAGATTTTACCCATCTGAAAAGCATCTAATGGGCATATCATACATGCAACAGGTGGCATGTCAACAGGTCACAAACTGACAGATTTACTCCCATCCAAACACCACCTAACACACCTATAGATGATTTCACTTCAAAATATCAAATGAAAGTTATTTCCAAGACACTCCTGATGACTACCAAATGCAAGCGATGGTTTTACCAGTGGACATAAGGAATTTTTCAGTCCAATTTATTTTTTTTACTTGTTGCATATCCCAAAACTTCCACACTCATTCCACTTAGGTCATCATAGTAGTAGTATTTTATTTGTCCTCTAAATCATATACATGTACCTTATACATAATGATATGAGACACGTCAATTATAAAATATGTTTACATTAAATTATTTACATTTACATTACATTATTTTCATTAAATTAACTCATACAATTCAAATATTCTTTTACAGAGTGAAATGAGTGGTATTGAAGGTATGACATCAACAATTTCTCAAAAATTCCCTTTTCTGATGTTGCTTTTACTACTGGTTTTACATTTTCAGCATTTATCTCCTCTTTCCCAGATTTACCCCAGTCAGTTATTGTTTCAGCCACTTCATCTATTTCTTTAACACCTGTGACTTTTCCCATCGTGAATCTGCAATCAGTATCACTTTGATAATCTATTTTTGTCCCTCCACCAGCAGCCCCTAACCTAAAAAAAGGCACAGTCCTGACCCCATCATCACTGGAAATGGGCTCCCTCACTGCTTTAGCTAACAACTCAGAAACTTGTTTTATTGGTCCTCCTATTTGTGCAATATCAGAAGAAATACCACAGCTAACCAATATATTTCACCAAACCTGTTTCCAAAGAACTATTAGTAGCATATTGAATCTTGTGCTGCCATCTTTTTTGAGGAATGGTGTCCTTTGTGGTTAATTTCCTTTTCAACTCTTCATATTTTGCTAAATCCTTTGCGAAATCAATCAATCTTCAGTTCACAGCAATAAACAAACAATTGTGTTACTAACTGAAAGAAACAATGTATCAACACTACACTAACCAACACCACAGACAAATAACCTCTAATCAGCATTGTTCGTCAAGCCAACTTATTTTATACCACTGGGTCCTAATTATACAAAATCAAATCTTTCAATACAAACCAACAATATATTTAGTGCACATCAAATACATTTATTAATCTTTTGACATACATTGAATAGGAATGAAACTAAATAATTTATTTGTATTAATTGTTAAAATTTCAAGCAGTCTAACAGAAAAGTAAAAATTTATACTTTGGTGGTAAAAATTAAATCTGAAAAATGTTTGAGCATAACTTGTAAACTGCTACTGTGCTGCTTTTGATTAAATTTGGTCCTGAAATCATATAGGAAACTTTTTCTTATCATCCATTGTCAATGAACATGCAGGTGAAAGTTGGGGGGGGGGGGAGCGGGGGAATCTAGTAAATTAAACTTAGAATATTCTATTACAGAGTAATAACCTCTCACAAAAAAAAAAAACTTTTTGCCACAATAGTAGGATTATGTTTTTGGAATTGCTTGTAAACAGTGCTTACCTTCCAGTGCAGCAGTGTTGCCAGGTCAATGAAACAAAAAATGGATAAATACTTTTAAAATGGTCCTATAATGTAATTTACTTTTAAATTCTTATTTATGCATCCAATTATGCAAGTCAATTTGCTACTTAAACAGGATATAGAAAATAACCATATTTTATATATTTTGTATCCAATTATACGATCTGGAAGCCCTGCCTCAAATTTTGCTTATTTAGGTTTAGAAGGGGATTTACCATACCATAGATTGCAATACAGGCAAAGCTTCCACACATACTTGAAATGCCATCTATGGGCAGAATAAAGATTTAGTATTTAAGAGTAGTTAATTCAAAATTTTGTAGATGTCACTACACCAGTAGTAAATTGGAATTGCCACACAATGCCTCCCCACCCTTCCATAGCTACTGCTGAGAAATAATAGTGGATCATAATTTCACCAATGAACTTCCAAATATAATGTTCAGCAATTTAGTTAAAAAATTACTTATTGATAAATTGTTTATATAAAATTGATTACTTTTATGAAATAGCAGCTAATATGATGTAAATTTGGAATATTTATAATTCATTGATGTTTTAATTTTTATTGTCTTTGTAATGCTACAGATTTTCTCTGTAGTTTATACAATAAAACACAACATAACTAGCAGTATCTTGCATCAACACGATAATTATTGCATGCATCTACTTAAGTAATTGTTTTAGACATTTTGCTGAATTCTCCTCAACAATAACCTTACTGCCAAATTAATGAAATTTAATAATGTGTTCTAACTAGTGAAATGTGGTTATTCCGTTCGCCTTCTTTTGTAGGTGGTTCCATGGATTTGACTGGGAATCACTGAGAAAAGGTTCCATGAAAGCTCCTATTGTTCCTTCGGTAAGAATCCATTTTTATTTCATTTATAAACAAAAAACATATTTAAAACTCAAGTATCTCCTTCAACAATTATGTGAACGATTTATTAAACCATTTCGCTACAGAAATCAAATTATTTTTCTCTCCCATTGATATCAGTTTCAGTAAATGTTACTTAGTTTTTCACCTTAAAAAAGATATTATTTAAAGAGTACAACCAAGCATGGTGGTGTAATGGTTAGTGTTCTGTCCTCGCATTCGGGAAGACGACGGTTTGAATTACCGTCCAGGCATCTAGATTTGGGTTTTCCATGGTTTCCCAAATCACTCCAGGCAAGTGCCGGGATGCTTCCTTCATAAGGCCATGGCCGAATTCCTTCCCATTCCTTGCCCCCTGTAAGCTACCTTACTCTCTATTTTCAATATTCAGTTAAAATCTAACGAAGTTTGAGGTTAACATTCAGTACATGATACTATAGGTTGAAATCGAAATAACAACACTTAAGGTTCAGAAAAGTAAATAAACAACACATAGCAACCATAAATAAGAAGTTTCTAATAAAATATAAACCATAAACTTACCTAAATGAGTGTAATCCATAGTAATTCTGAAGTAAAATAAACAGGTTTGGTTAAACAACCATATCACTACTATTCCACTAAATTGACCACTGTAAAGCACTTTCATAAGTATAATTTCACCATTTGATATTAAATTCACCAATAACTCGCAGTTCTAGACTAATTTAAAGCAGTAAATATGATTTTTTAAAACATCACCACATGGATGGAGTTCAATAATTAATTATAGCACATCTAAGTAATTTCTGAGCTTTAAAAGTAGATTTAAACACGCTAAATAACCGGCAGACAAATATTCTTTAAGTTTCCAATAGCCATCAACTAATAAACAGAAAATATAAATAAATAAAAATCCGTTTTTTTGGTGATGTCGTAGAAACCGATTTGCAACTTGAATTTCTTTCTGACTAACATATTTCACGAACTAAAAACTTTTCTAAAACACTTAAATAAAATAAAGGTACGGTTTTAAAATAGTTTCAGGCCACAACCGACTTTAAACAAAAAGTGAATTATTTCTTGCACCACCTAGGAAATCAGCAAATTTTAGAAATTCAATAACTTTTGATATCCTTAACCGATTTAAAAGATTTTTACACCACTGAAGTCAGCAGAAGCTGGGGAACACTTTGAAAATAGTATTAACTTGAGATTTTAAACTTTAGCAAATCTATATTTCGGATGTGACGTATCGCAATACTATAAACAAATGCGCTTTCCGATTAACCAAATTTCAAAATTAATTTACACCGGTCTGGAAACTTTAAAACCAAAACCAACCACACCACCACACTTGTCTTGTTACGCTCTTCATCTTGTGATTTTATGGTAGCTCTCAGTTAACAAAAATTTGTCTAGATAGACTGTTGTCTAGGTCAGTAGGCCATTTTTGACAAAAGTAAGCCCGGACATGGTCTCGAGGCAGTCGGTCGGAACACCTCGTCAAGTTAATACGTAATTCGTGGTTTAGTGGGTTTGAGTAAGCCCAGCTCGCCGTGGCTGATGGAAACCCGGAAATTGGGCAGCGTGGCTGACTGACGCCATTACTAACAGGATAGGCAACCATAGAAATTTGAACTTTTCTGACAGGTGTTAATCTATGTGAACTTTAACTTTCACTTACATTCGGGGTGGTGCGGTCTGTTCTGTTTCATGACTTGTGATCTTCAGCAAATGATTTTCTCTGATTGCCATTGCTAACTGTGACTTTATGTAAATTATGTGAAAATTTTAAGAATATATACTTCAGTGATCTGGACTTCGACCTTCATTCCTAATTTTAGTACCTTACTTACAGGGGGTTAATTCTGTATGTGGCGGCTGTCTTCATCATTACAGTTAGCATTCTCCAAGGTTTTTCACGGTTATAGAACTTTTCCCGAATTTTTGGTAACATTTGGAAGACTTCAAGTTTAGGTGTACAAGCCGATACCCGACCCCAATACGGCTTTCTACCCTAACACCCCCTCCCCCCCATTCTTTCCCGTCTCTAAAGACCTTGCTGTTAAGAGACATTAAGCAGCTAAAAAAAAAGAGAAGGTAAAAATACACGAATATTTCTTAAATCTGCAAACTTTGTTCATGTAATTAGAAAATCTTCATCCATTCAATCCTGTCTATTCTATATTAACATTTTTGTACTTCATATTATTTTACTTGACTCCTTACATCTTAGGGGGAAAAAGCTCTGATGTAGTTCACTCAGAATAATTTTCTTTTCACATACATTTTCACTCTTTTATTCAATAGTGGTAGTTTCCCTACACACTCATCTTCCCTCTTTCCTGTATCTGCCTACTTTTGTCCTCTACAAATTTCAACTTTAAATTCCTCCAGAGTTTTACCAAAATGTTGATCCCATAGAGCTTTGTAACTTCTATAGAGCCACCAAAATGTGGTATACTCAACTTCTGGTTGGGCTCTAGCACTGTGTTTACATATACTATCGTCACTACAAGTCCTATTAAAAACAGAATTATGCCAGTTAATCATTGCATCTATGGATGTTTGGAGATTTTGGTGGAAAATAGGGGCCTCAATTATTATGTTTTTTCCAAAGATAAAGACTGGCAAAAGTGATACATTATACAACTGCGACATGGAAAAACTCAATCGAAGTGGACACAAGTGCGTAGTTGTCATTTTACTAAATTGGATTTTAATTCATCGCTTGACAGCTATGGTAACTGATTGCTTGATTTTCACACTTTGAAGTAAGAGTATTAAGTGATTGTGTAAACATTGTATGTTCCTTTGCTGTAAATCAATTCTTTATGTTGTAGTTATGCTTAGATTACAGCAACATTGCCTTGATTTGCTGTATATTGTTTACCTTTTCTGCTACATTCAATGAGAAAATTAACTTAAACATACCTTAGATCTACTGAAAATCTATTTAACTGACAAAAAAGTATTAAATAGTTTGGTCAAGGTAATCTTTTTCATGCATATTTTTTTTTTTTTTTAAATGTGTAGGAGATGACAAAAATATGTTACTGTTAAGATTTTTTTCGGATATTGAGCAATCCATAATGTGAATAACATTTTACAGGAAGGTAAAAAAAAAAATAGTAGTTAAAACCTCAGTTGGTTCTAAAACTAAATTTGCTGTCAATCTTGGGGAATTTAGCACACAGAAGAACAAGATCAACTTCAAACAATGTTTGACTGATGCTCAGGAGTTCTTCTCTCCTATATTACCTGTAAATACAACGCAAAATCTATTCTAAAAACAGTGATTAAAAAACTTTGGCCTAAAATCAGACATTTATAATTTTAAAAAGATTTTAAGCTGTTCAAAATGATGAGTGAAATGCCGGAATGAGAGTCAAATTAAACAATAAATTCAAGATATAACTGGGCTTAGTGGTTTGAATTCTTACCTATTAATTAATTCTTGCTTGGCATACCTCTACAGATTATGTGGTCTGGCATTAAAAAATTATTGCTTCAGCTTTTTATTTGTTAAATCCTTGTATAGAGACTGCATCACAAAGGAAAACAAATGCACAATGGTCAATCGGAAGTTTACAAAACCACACTTTGTGTGGTGGCACCGCAGGAGATCAAAAAATAAACTATTAAGTTACACAGCTCTATACTGCACCACCATGTTCAAACAATTGTCAGACAAAAGTTTTGTAATCCAGTTCCCTTACATCTCTGGTTCATCCCCTCATTATTCTCTCCAATATATGAAGGATTTTAAAACCTTTTCTTACTATTTGTCCAATGTGTCAAGTCTGTTTAGTTTGTTATGAACTGTTATGCCTAGAAATTTACATTTAAAGTCTTCAACAAGCAATTCTTTCCCCACGCTATAATCATAAGCAACTTTTAGTTTTTTTATCATAGATGTTCTTTTATGTTCAGGTCATTTAAATGAATCAAACAATGTCTATTCCTGAGAATCCATCAACTTTGATCTTCACTTGCAAGAGTAAAAATTGTGTACTCAAAGTTCAATTTTATTATTTGAACTTTCATTTCTTTCCTAAATAACTTTACTAAAATAAATTTTGCTTCATTGTTCATGTTGTGTCAGGTAATCATGTTTGTAAAGTTTTAGTTCGTATTTTAGTTGTTTTGCGAAATATTTAGCTGCAACAAAGTCAGTTCCAAACTGTGATTACTCGGAATTTTTGAAACTAGCAGATGAAGTTGGTTTCTTATATGTAATGGGGAACAAACAGACAGCAATTATTTATTTGAACCTGGGCAGTTCTTTGCAAACATTCACAATTAAAATAATAATAATAATAATAATATCACTTACAATAGTAAATTTTTGGTTATAGGGTGGATTTTAACAATGTAAAATTTTCATAATATCATATTGTTAGGACTCAGTAGCCAATGAAGCATTAGAAATACATTTGGCTTATACCTTCAACAGAGACGGCAGCTTTTGTCTTAGATATGTAAAGCAGCCCTAGGGAAACTTCAGAGAAAGCATTGTGGCACTCAGTCTATGACTCTTACTGGCCACAGATCCCATACAAAACTGCAAGTGGAGTGTGATGGAGACTGGGCAGGCATTAGGAAGGGAGAGGGGGTAAGTGGGAGAAAAATTCACCAGGCCCATAGACCAGGGTGTTTAGCCAAATAAAAAACTCTTTAAAAACTTTGTTAAAAAAGGCATAAACTAATATTTTGATTTAAATTTTTTTGACTTTATATCAAAAAAAAAGTTTAAAGTAAAAAATTCTGTAAGGGGTTGGGGGGGGGGATAAGCATGATTGCCCAAGAATCGTAGTGCTGACCCTGGGTGAAGAGGCAGTCACCAACTCAGCAGGCGGCCGAGCCAATGCTATAAAAGAAGGGTACACCATTGGAGCTGACTCATTAGTTGCCAATAAATCTATCAGTACAGATTTAACTCACACATGAAGAAGTCGGCAGCACGATGTAAGTTACCTATTAGCTTGCCAAAAGTATTTCTACTAACCATCCCCAGTATTAATTTACTCTACAATTCAATTTTGAAATTTCGTGTAGTTTTCAACTTGAACGGATTTTCTTGCATTCATTTTCACGACTAAAGGTCACCATAAGAATAATTTTTAAGTGTATTCATTATGTCTGGAAAAATTTAGTTTAAGAGATAATTTGGTTTGCTTACATTTTAAGCCAATCAGTGACAGATATATGTTAAAGGAGCTGGAATGGGATTCATTGCAAGACAGGAGGAGGATGAGGAGGGTGATGGGAGTGTACAGGACGTATACTGGTGATGAGGCATGGAAAGATATTGCAGTATGTATGAAAAGTAGTTCATGGAAGGGAAAAGATGACCATGACCACAAGCTGGCATTCGATTTCAGGCACAAGTGTGTGGGAAGATTTTCTTTTTTAGGTAAGTGATAGGAATGAGTTACCAAGAGGAATGATGAATAACTTACCAAAAACATTAAAAGAATTTAAAGTTGAAATTTCTAGAGGGCAAATATAGGTGGGTGCAGGATAGGCGGAAGTTGGGTGTGTAGGGAATTGTCATTCGAGCGTGTGCTCCATTGCAATTAAATTAAATTAAACTATTAAATTAAGCCAAGTGGTTCGGAAGGTTAAAATTTAAGATTCGAAATAACTTTGAAGCGAGTAAAGTTACAGATAATTTTTTATCACCAGCTATAGTCAGCATTGTTTAGCAAATTTTGAAAGTAAAATTAACTAATTACGCATACTATAATTACCACTTTTAATTAAGAGAAAAAAATAAAGATTTTTAACTAAAAGAGACAAATCTGGACAATCAGAAGATAGCTTAAAATAAGAGGATTAACGATATATATTGGTTTCTGTAAAAAAATTATGCATTGGTAAGGTAATTAAGTTTTCTGAAAGAGATTGTCGTAAATTGTTGAGAAAGTGTGGCAAGCCACGGCAAGCTGATGACGTAAGAGATGACATTAATCTTATAGAAAGACATCTGAAGGTTGAACTAAATTAAGATAGATAGAATATGATATCAGGAAGTTCATGTATTAACGGAAATTTAAACTATCCAGTACATTTGGAGATATTAATTTTTGAAGGTTCTTGCTAACATCATAGAAATCTGAAAGTTAATAAAAGTACCTGCAGCCATCTTTAAAATGCCCAAATTTCAGTGATTTTCCATGAGGTAACTTCATGTTGCTGTGGAACCCAGTCTGTTGGTAATTTTCAAAGAGTCATCATTGTGACACAACGTAGCTGACTCTTTGAGCAGATTTTAAGCAGTCAACTTCACGTCGGCTCGCGGAGTAATCTGCTTCACACGAGTAGTTGTGGCAGCTTATCTTAACATGTCATAATCGTTCTCTCAATTAAGTTAGGGGGACTTAGTGAGTATTTGTATTCTTTAGTGAATGTGCTTAACCTGACAATCTCTAAGGAACTGTCATCCTTCATTCGTAATTCTGGTACCAACATTGAAAGAGAAACTTTTGAAGAATAAAAGTATTTTGTGATCCTAAAACTGTGTGAAGTGAACTTATTTAACTGTACCCTTCAAGTTTGGGGTATATAATACGAACATGTGGTGACCTATTCATTAAGGTACCAGAAGGCTACACCGGTCATGAACTTAATTATTCACAGCTTAGACAAAAAGTGTGCTAGCCCCCAGCATTCGCTTTCAGCCTAACAACTATCATTGAAATATCATGATTTTACAATACAAACCGACAGTTCGCCCTCACAAGATTTTATTGTAATCATGTTCTGAGAAAGTATATATTTTTATATCTAGCACCTTTATGGGTAGGAGATGAGATGCCAAGCATTTCACATGGAAATGCTTCTTGGCCCTTTCCCTTGTTGCTGTGTATGTATTATTGCTCCACACTTTGGCATTGTATGTCATCATATGGTCATTGGTAATTCCTCAAGAATACATTTCCAGGCAAGACTTGTGCTTTGTATGGAGTATATTCATTACACCAGGTGTGAAATCGTTTGCAGCGCATTGTCTTTGATGTAGTTCCACTTAAACTTGTCCAGCAAAACTTCATTCATGGGGTGTGGGTGGATATTATGACATCTGTCCACAAAATCTGGAGAGGGAGGGATAACAGATCGACATTTGTCTAAAAACTATTGGCTTGTGGAAACTCAGCACCATAAGAAAAGTCCTGATGTGGTTTATGTAGTTGTGAACCTCATCAGCATGCAACTTGATGATACCACAGTTCTCATTTTGTGAGGAACTCAACTTGCCTCCAGCACCCAGATACTTGTGTGTGCTTGATATTATCAGTTGAGTCGAACAGTTTGCTGTTCCCATCTTGCCAAGATAGTTGGCTAAAGATTTCCAATATCTCCATGGAGGAACATTAAGCACTACATGCCTTGTGCCAGGTTGTTGTATTACACAGCCTAGCAAAAATAAAAAATAAAATAATTGTTGCTCTTTGTCTTTACAAGTATCTATGACTCAGAAAATACAATTTGCAAATAAAAAGAGGATTTTATCAAATTTGCTCCAATTCTTATATTATTGATATGTATTTAGAAGGACTAATAATATTAAGTCTACTCACAAGAAAAAATGCTTTCATTTGACAAATTTGTACCTCACATGACTGTTCACATGATCTTGGCTTCCTTTATGTCCCTCAGCATATGTAACAGACATAATATTTAGTATATCAGACATATTGAAAGATTTTTGTAAGTTATTAACTATTACAAACATCAATCATCAGTATGCATTTATTTTAAAATAGCTTATTTCTTATTTGGTTGGTGGTTACAATATTTATCCTTGCATTATTTACACTTTGGACAGTTGAGAAAAACAAAGAATTTTTAATTCTTGGTAGAGCTAATATAGTAAATGAGCCATTGTTGAATCCACATAAAATTAGGCATGATAATATAGTTCATCATAGCACTGACCAAAAGTGGAGAATGCTTTGCTTTTCATATATATGTAAATCTTTTTCTTAATATAAAAATGGAAAAGTTAAGACAGGTATTTTTGTCAGACTTCAAATCTGAACAATGATAAAACAGTCTAATTTCACAAGTCATGACTACTGCGGATGCAGAAGATTAACCCCTTAATGCCGATGGTCGCAAATTCGCATCATACCAATTTGACCCTTATATGTGGAAGAAAAAATGTTTTCGAGCGCCAGTGCCGGTTGAAGCAGATTATACACGTTGTCCATTTTCTACTGATAGCAACATGAAGAAGCGAGGAAGGGGATCTTTTGCAGAATATGAGGCTACAGTGGAAGGGGTAGAGGTCAGAGCAGTAAAAGGTTTGACAACAGAGGTATGATTCTTGCCAGTACATTTTCATCTGCTCATCCAGTTAGTGCAATACAAAGATGGGACAGAACACAAAAAACACACACTCAGATTCGAAAGGACTGTGATGCTTTGGGAATTCCTCGTCAAAAACAAAATGATCTTCTGGCATTCAAATCCAGAATCGCAGATGCTCTCTGCAGGGAAGGAAAAGACATGACAAGAAAGAAGAGAGGTAGGCCATCAGTAAGCATGGAGATGGATATTCAACGTAAGAAGCATCGGGGTCCAACGAAACCAGTCCCCGATAAGTCTACCCGTACTGATGGAGTAGGTCATTGGCCCTGTGTAACAGAAAGGCAGAGATGCAAAAGGCCCAGCTGTAAAGGGCAGACAGTTATTATGTGTTCAAAATGCAATCTTCAACTTTGCCTGAACAAAAACTCAAATTGTTTTAGACAATTTCATGAGTAGTTTTTCACACATAGCCTACCTAATTATACCAATTACGTAAAACATTTCTTATATTTGGCATTCTATATGGTCTAAAAAACCAATACTGAGCTCAAAATGTGATTTTTTATTTTTTTCCTAAGCTAGAAATTAATTCAGGCATTAAGGGGTTAATATCAGTGATAAATACTTCCCTTTGTAACCATGAAGCACTGAAATCATACAAAAAATATTGAAAAGCCTTAGGATTTTAGGAGCTTATGGAAGAAAGATGTCAGGGCAGATAAGATCCCCACATGATGGTATTTTACTGCTGTACTTTACAAAGGGTTTTTACAAAGAATCCCACGACGGAAAGTCGTATAAAAAGTGTTTCTCTAAAAACTAATCTCAAGTTTTATTTATTCACTTTTATATAGATACTGAGATATATGACGATAAAATAACTGATAGTGATTAAAAATAATTATTTTTTTATTCAGAAGTAACTTTTTTTCTCAAAAATACTGTGTAATATAAAAATATTGACAGGAAAATACTAGAACCAATCTTCCAAAAACAGTCTTTGCAAACAAGAGCAATGATACAGAACTGCTTAAAGAGTAGATGAGAATGAAATGTGAAACATTCTTGATGATCCTTCCTACTGGATTTTAGACAATGATCCTACCGGTAGGATTTAGAGGAAGACTATAGTTCTATCAAAGAAAACCGAATTTTCTGTACCCACCAGCAAGAAATTCAAATCTCTTGTTGCTAGGCTATACAGTGTGCCAAAGATACTTGAGAAAAACATATCTCTGCAAACAGTCACCAAGAATTTTGGCATTTCTATGTATACCTGACCCATCTTTTAACCCTTTGACTGCTCTAGACATGTTAACGCGCGTGGCTACTACTGCGTCCAGGTACTCTAGACGTGTATACACACGCAGCCTTGCCGCGTTGTCTGTGCTCTGGACGTGTATACACGTCCAGCAGCTCGGATCCCTGTGTGTTCTGCGCACGTTAACGCGCTAGCCTCTTAGAGGCTCCGTCATGTAGCCATATTTCCACCCAGGGTGGTTAGTTGTTTTCCTTATTCAACCCTTGAGCGTTGGCAGCTGCGATCTAATTTGTGTTTCTCTTTTCCTTTTAGTTTTCGCGGAGAAAATGGCACGCCGTCGAGTTTTTACAGTGGAAGAAATCATGGAGATTCTTACTAGAAGCGACAGTGAATATGATGTCATTGATATGGATCACAGTGATAACCCTTCATCAGTATCTCAAAGTAATAGTACTAAGCCGTGTACATCAGCTAGTGGAAAATGACCATTTGTCTCCACAAGTGAAAATTCTTCAGAATTTAAAGCTACACATAGTGAGAGCAAAATGGGTGGAAAAAGAGAATGCTTTAATGACACATTTTACTGCATGTGCTTGACTATTAAGCTGTGGGATACAAGTGTGGTTTAGGTTAACATTCCAGCAGTTTGTCATTTTTCCTGATATTTCTAACAGAAGTTCATATGATATCTATTGCTAATGAGACCTACAGATACGCAAAAATCAGTTCACACTATATTTTCGCTAAGAAGTGGTTTAAAAGTTCTTTTTCCACATTCTCGAATACTGCATTTTAAATGCTCACGCTCTTCACCGAGTAGTAACCGGACAAAAAATGCTCTGGTAAGCGCCATACATAAATTACGTGAGGTGTTTTTCCGGATTTCTGGACCCCCCCTCCCCCTCCCGCACCTAGAAATAGCCCTCACAACTTTTTGAGACCTTTATTTTTTTAGGTCTCAACCTTCCAAAGCTGCACTTTTCGAGGAAATACCCCCATAAAATCTACTTTCGCATCATTTGTAGACTTTTTTTTTTTAGCTCTACAGTCCAACAAGACCTCCCTCTCCCCCTTGGTAAGATTTCGTCAGACGCCCCCCCCCCTATTTCACCTCATGTAATTTATGGACACCCCCTTAGAGAACTTGTTGAAGCATATACCAAGAACGAACCTAGTAATGGAAGACGCTCTGATAAAGAATATCGTCCAGGATTTACTGGGAGACATTTCCCAAATGTCATTCATACTGAAAATTCAAAAAAGAGCACGCCAATGCGTATATGCACTGTATGTTCCAAACAGAAAGTGCGTCGAGAAACCAATGCAGAACATGTAATGTACCACTGTGTGTTGTACCATTTTTCAAGGCTTGTCACACAAAAAGAATTATTAACCATGGGTAACTGCAGATTAATAATTATATTACATTTATATGCCTCTAAAACTAAACAAAATATAAAAACATATTTTTAACTTTCCAGTGGCGGTCCATAGCCCAGGTCAAAAAGGTTGGAAAATATGAGCAGATTTTGTGAAAGATATTTGGAAAAGTATTCTCTCCAAATAAATTACTACGCTCACAAACAAAAAAACATTTCAGTTACTGTAATATCTATTTAGTATATGAAGTACCTGCATGTTTGCTTATGCAGACATTCACTTTTAGAGGAGCTTTAAACTGAAAAACTTTAGATGTTATATTAACAGCATTTATTTTGTATCTGGGGTTTCAAATCGCAGAGCGACAGCAGAAGAACGTCACACACAACGCTCCAGATTATATTCAGCATACAGCAGTCTGGTCCGTGTGCCCACCTCAGCAGAGCAGGTATCGGTCAAACGCGGCATTCCAGCGCAGGTAAACAGCTTAGGCGTAAACAAAGCAGCACTCAGCGAGAACTCGGCTGGGCGAACCATAGCAGTTAAAGGGTTAAGTTCATTCTTTGGCCTTTGTGCACATGACATCAACAATTCCACGGAATATGTTAAGACCCTGAAGACCATGAAACTGAATGATTCACATATTGTCAGAGAGAAGCTTTACACCAGGTTTCGGATTTAACAGCTTATCCCAAACTTTGACCGTTAGTGTGCCCAAAGGATAGAATGTCATTTGGTCTTGCAGTCACCGTCCAACTGATAACCTCAACAGGAGATGATAGGATTGAAATAATTTACACTGTAGGACTTCCAATGAATTTCAAACAATGTATTCTGAAAATAATTACATCACTCAGTGACCAATCTATAGCATTGCAACTTCTTTTTCAAAATAATTTGATTGCAGGTATAAAATATGATGCAAGCTGCAAAACAACTCCCTCAAACCTCTAACCATTGAAAATTCAGTTACATTGAAAGCATGACCACTTCTGCACTTTATGTAATAGTCAGACCAACATGGCTGGCATGTGAGCTTAGAGCCTCTTCAAACTTCCGGGTTCTTGTTCACTCATCATACCAAATCGGCAGTAAAACCTGTGTGGCCTACCCTTACGAGAGCTTTCCAACAACTGTCCCTACCATGACTTCCAGGGTTCTATGGATTTTTTGCTCATTTAACTTTTTATTTCTTCTGATTCACCTGAAATTGTTATAAAATCAATCATTATAAAAATTTCTCTAGCTCTCGTGGTTTGGCTGTAAAAAATTATTTAAGTAGTGACACCTAAAATCCTATCAAAATACGCTATTGCTCCAACACCAATATTTGGCACACCGCACTTAACCTTGTCTCGTTTCAAGGTTTTGTAACTTCCACTCTTGCCTCTGCTATCTATTTGAAAACTTTACCTCAAACTAAGGGAACTCAGCACTGCAGAAACATAGATCTCTTCAACAACATATTCATCAACATCTTACCCACATTCAAGGGCTCTACCACAACAGTCATAACTGTGCCTGAAGCTCTTCCCCACCTATCCAATATTGGTACATAATCTCCTTACCAATGAGACTATGTGATCAAATCCATTGCTTCACAAAAAAAAAAAAAAAAAAAAAAGTTCTTACTACTGGTGAAACTAGGTTCTTTATCCAGTTTCTGTTTTTCAATCCTTTGTAAAAACTAAAGGGTATTTCTAATAATAAAGTAAAGATTCAGTGTGCAATCATTTAACTTCAAAATAGTTTTACGAGGTTCACATAGCTCTCTATTTTCTTCTAAATCTGAAGTCATGTTTTTTCACATATTTGAGTGATATTTACTGATATCTTGAATTTCAAAGTTTGTCTCCGAAAATTTATTATTGAGCCTTCCATCCAAATGATGACAAACATGACAGCCTTCACTAATTCAATGCTATCTGAATAATATTTGGAGAAGCTGCTCTTGGGCCATATTTATATAAAAATCCTAAAAATCTACTGGTTCTTTTTTTCTCTACTATCTTATTCCAAAGCATTCTAACATCTAATTAATGAATTAAATCTTTTTCTTTGTTATTCCTCCTATCCCTTAATTATCAGTTTATCTTTAAGCAGTGGTGGCCAAAATGATTTGGTCCGGTAGTGACAACAGATTACTGATCTTCTTTGTTGAAGAGAATGGTGCCTGGAAAAGCCGCCCAGAATTAACTAAGAACATTGCAACATAAAACTTTGCAATTTTGAAACTCTCATTACTTGCATATACTGCCAGATTAAAGAAATTATTTTGAAATTAATCAGTTATAATTGCTTTAAAATTGACCAAAAGGTAAACAATAATGATTAGCCAAAAACTGACTAGTTGATCTACAATTAGGTCTGGATTACCCAATAGGCATGACTAGGCAGTAGCTTGGAGCCACAGATATTTATAGGCCCCAAGGCGTTAACATTTTTTATTAAATAAAAATAATTAAAAATAAATAAAATCACCCAAAACAAAACAATTAAAGTAATTTGAAAAGCAAGAAAATTAAATTCTTCGGTTTAATTGTACTGTACAATAAAAGAAAGTAATCTTTGAAATACCATAGCAAAATTTGTTTTTTTAACTGAAAAAAACACGATCAACTCAATTATCATCTACAAAACCTTTTCTTTGAACTTACAAAATACAGATATTTTTTTTTCTTTTTCAAAACCAGAGAGACTTGTAATCATTGAGAGACTTAGGAAGCCAACCTTCCTTAATATAGCAATGCCTTCAATGAGAGCAACAACAGTGGCACACTGTTTCGGACAGTGGAACACATTTCAACTGAAAGTTGTTTTCTATTACATACATTCATAAACCGGTGTAACTCTGATTTAAAGAAACTAAGAAATAGAAACCATATTTCCTCCTCACATTGATAAAGCTTTTAGGGCAGCATTTTTTAACCTTTTCAACCCAAGGATCAGTAAATTGTCAAAAACAATGCTGTTGACCACTAACTTATATAAAGCCTAATTTTTTTATCTATGTGTATACTAAGCCTGAAGTGGGGTTTGCTTCCGAATAACACTTAAACTATTACCCTGAACTAGTACCTCAACAGGTTCTTCTTCTCAGTCACCAATCCCTTGTAATAACCCCAAGAGATAATAGTACAGGCAATTTAGACAGATTAAGGGGTAAGCTCAAAAAAAAAATGTAGAACTTAAATTTGGCACAGACATTCCCTACTACCTAAAAAACAAGTGCTGAAAAGTCCCCACCTCTGGGGTGTCGCGTTTTCTTCAGGTTGTAACGTCCATACATCAGTATGGCGTTATTTACAGTTTATTTTTTACACTGGTGGCTTTACTGATACTCTTCAAACTACTACAGATTAGGTCTGACCAGCCGCCACATATCTGTATTTTAACCCCGAATACGAAGGGTAATTACCAGAGATTAATTACTTATGGCTACTGTCCGTAACAACAGCTACACAAATTAAACAAAATCTCATGGGTGCAGTTTACTGTTTATTACAATCAAGTTCACACAGGTACAACTAGCCACTGCAAACCACCAGATATCTATAATACTTAATCAGACTTCGATAATCCTTACACTGCAAGTCCAAATAAGTGGTGAAACTGACTACGTCTCTAGTAACTACCGACAATCCTACTACTGCACTCATATTTGCTGTCCACTGTCCTTGTTTATTATTGCACTGCACTAAAACCATTCACATCACTACTAAAACTGTTGAACACTCTTTCTAATGTTCCTTCTGATCAACATATCGTTAATTAACACATGGGGCAGTCAATAATAAAACCACGCGGGCCAAACACTTTTAACATCTTCCCGCTACCGTCCTATGACTCTCTCTCTTTGCTGTGATATTCCATATCACAACTCTCTATCTTGTGTATATCACATATATAAAAATTCATGCAATCACTCTGTGGTGTTACAAGGTTAAAAGGGCTTAAAAAGGGATTGAGTGCCAAATCGGTATAAATTTGTTGTAACATTTAAAATGTCAGACTTAGTAACGTTTTATTGCACCCTAAGTAATTAGGATAGGCTAACCACTGCATAAAACTGTAATATCGGCACTATTATTATTTAAAAGTAATAGTATTGTCACATTTTTTTCATGAAGGCACTACGAAGAAACGTAACCTTTTTTTTTTTTTTCAATAACTCTGCATCGTGGAAAAACGGTCAAAGATACCAGGTAAGGACCTATAATCAAAGTTGTAGCACACACTTTCAGCATTAAAAAGGTGTATCGTTCATATGCTTTGAAACAAGCAAACATGAGTCAGCGCTGCGCCGAGAGCTCCACATGTTGCTTCCCGGCCACTATGGGTATGAACCTGAAAAAAATATAATATAGACCTGAAAATTGGCAGAGATGTTATATGCTACTTAAGAAACATGTCTTGTAAAGTCTCCATCTCTGAGGTGTCCTCTTCATAGTTTTATCAGGGCAAAGTTTTAAGTGGGGCCTTAATGCCATAAGTAGTATAAATGTAAGTGTGTACTTGGTATTTTATGAATTTGTTATGTAATGAGGTCCTTCTAGATAGTTTCTTGGTTTCCATCAACCAGTTTTGCATTTCAAGTTGTCTGGTATACTATTAGATGTGAAACCATTGACAACATCATTTGCATTGCATTGCACTGGCCAAAAGTTGATCCTAGGAGGCTTCTGATAGATTTTCCAAAGCAGCAAACTTATTGCCCCTTGGTATGTTTGATATGCATTCCACAATAGCTTATAGCATATAGCATATAGATGGTGGCAGAGAGGAGTCAGATGAGATGAAGGTACAGTCTACAATTTGGATTGTCACAGCAGAAAGAATGGATCCATCAAATGTAAAATATCACACGAAGCAAAAATTTTCATCTTCCAGAAAAGCAATAAAAAATTTGTCGTCAGATATAAGCACATGTTGTCCTTGTTAGGTTATACATGAGGGTGGCCCAGAAACTAATGCACCACATTTTTTTTCTCAGTCGCTAACAATGGTAAGAATAGGAAACTTTAGATATAAATTCTTTGAAGTTTTCAGAGTACATGTGCAAAGTTTCCATTTCTTCCGACAGATAGCGTATTTGCAGCAATGTTTCAACATGGTGTGTGTGAGTGATGTACATCATAAGCAGCATGTCATTAGTGAATTTCTCACTGCAGAGCAGAAAAGGATGGAAATATTCACAAACATTTATGCGCAGTTTATGGAGCATCAGCAGTAGACAGAAGTACGGTTAGTCACAGGGCACAGAGGGTGTGGCCATCTGAAAGTGGTTCTGCAGAGGTCCAAGATTTGCAGTGGTGGGGAAGGTCATCCACAGCTGTAACATCTGACAAGATGCAGTTTTCTAATGTGCCCATTCACAAGGAGCATCACATAATGACTCGTCAGTTGGTGCGGGAACTGTCAATCAGCAAAGGAAGTGTGGGTGTAATCGTCAGTGCTCTTGATTACACAAAAAAAGTGTTTGCAATGGGTTCCATGCCATCTTACGGAGGAACACAAAACTCACAGAAAAAAATATTTTTTTCTGAGTTAATGCAACCTTTTGAAGTTGAGGAAAAGACTTCTTGTCCCAGATTGTGACAGGTGATGAAACTTGGTTTCACCATTTTGTGTCCGAAACAAAATGGCAATCAATGGAATGGCACCATCCTGACTCTCCACAGAAGGAAAAATTCAAAGCAACTGCTCCCGCTGATAAGATCATGATCACTGTTTTGAGCTGTGATGTCATCATACTCATTGATGTGATGCCGAGAGGCACCACCAATAATTCTTAGGCATACGTGAACACTTTAAGCAAACTCAAGAAGTGCTTCCAGTGACTTGGATGCCATAACAACCCAAATGATTGTTTGCTTCAACATGATAATGCACGTCCTAACACAAGTTTGAGCACATTGTAACACGCAACCAAACAGGGTTGGAGAGTGTCACCCCATCCACCCTGTAGCCCTGACCTAGCTCCCAGAGACTATCACTTGTTTGGGTCATTGAAGAATGCCATTCGTAGGAGACATTTTGAGGATGACAAAGAGGTGATTCGTACAGTGAAGAAATGGCTTCATGAACAGAATAAGGAGTGGTACCACCTGGGCATACATGCTGGAGGAATGCCATAGAATGAGAAGAAGATTATATGGAAAAATAGGGAGTGTAAAAGAAACACCATTCTTTCTCATTTATAAGTTTCATTGTGTTCAATAAATAGTTGTTGAAGAAAATAATCTGGTGCACACTCATACTATGGAATAGCCACATTGTCAGAGCTGTATTGTTGGGTAAATTATCAGATCAAGGGTCCTTTAACATTGGAGAATCCCACAACTGCTGAGGCAAAGGCACAGAGAGTTAGGCTAATTTTAGGTTATTTACACTAGGTCAATGAAATGCGACTTTGCACACCTTAAAGCTAAACTTTCATCCGTTACCCAGCTCTCCTTGGTGCCCAGAAGAGTCACCAAAGACATGCCCCAAACCCTCCCCCAACCCCACACCTACAAGGGTACATACAGTTAGTGCTCACTAAGTTACGTATGGGTGACAGCGATCTTCCTGGCATCGCACAGAAAGATGATTGAAACATTACATTTCAGAAAGCTGATGTGGTTATACCTAATAACTAAAAAAAACATTAACAATGATCATGGAAGTCAATGCAACCATACAGCTTTTAAAAACATTCAAAGTCTAGTTGTTATCACATAGATTTTCCTACGCCTTGGATTGATAAACATTAACCTTGTTGGTGTTATATTTTCCTTCAATCCTGTCCTTAAATGATAATCCTCTTTTGAAATATCCTTTCTCTACCCACAAAACTTGTTTCAATAGATCCTCCAATCTCAAGCAGCCACTGGTACATCAATATTGATCTTCATATACAATAAGAGAGTGCTTGCGGTCTTTCCCTTGAAACTCAAATAAAATACTTTCATGTGCATCCTATCACCAGCACCTCACAAATCCTACTTGGAGAGTCCTATTATACGGCATGCCATCTGTGATAATTCCAATGTCATATATTTCCGACAATTCCCCTACTTTGTATATAGGTCAGGTAACAAATCAGTTATTTATATGGACGTCGGGCTCAACAGACACTGCAGTGATTTTCACTTTAGCCATTCAGTGGTCACTTTGTGTCTTTACATCTGTATAGTCTTGTATGTAAAAAAAAAGCACCCTTGTTTATTTCTTGATTTGCTAGAAAGTACCGGTACTCTATAGAACTTGTGTGTCCTCTTGCTGTCCATGTCATTTATATGATGAACTAATTCAAGTCTACAGGACTAATGACAGGATATTAAACCCATAGCTCATCTCAGATGACGGCAGGAGGGCTGCAATAAACAAATAATTTTGGTGTATTGTAAATGTGACATTTCAGACTTCCATGGTTGTTGTCTGCATTAGATTAGTTCTCTGACTGGAGGCTCATCAATAAACCATATGCTTCAGCCACAGCTCAGTGCCCAGGTAGTATTGTATGGGAGTAATATTTAAGAACACAGGCACAATAGTTTTATTTTAGAAATATATTTTAGGACAAATTCTGTTCACTACTGAATTCAAGAAAAGTTTCCGTTCAATAAATAAATCTTTTGTCAATTGCTTAAAAAAATCAGTTTGACATAGATAATATTTTGCACTTAAGTACAACATACAAAATTTTATTTCAGCTTTGAGGTAAAATGGAAAAATAAATTTCAGTGACAATTGATCCCTTAAACTTTGCTGAGTGATGTGTTTAACTTTCCTTTCCATAGTAATTAAAAATAAATTTCATATTTATAATTATATATTTATATTTTCACATTAGCACTTGTATATTATCTGTCTTATTTATTTATTTCAGATAAAAGGCCCCACAGATACATCAAACTTTGATAAATATCCAAAAGAGAGAGAAACACCTCCTGATGAATTTTCTGGTTGGGACAAGGACTTCTAATCTAACCCAATTCATCAGCTTCTTAATATATATTAACAGAAGGTATGGTAACTTTATACTTTGATTGTCTGTTGTGGAAAAACTATTTTATGGATACTCACATGTTACTCACTGTTTTGTCATTCATTTATTTCAGGCAAAAATCTTCTCTGTCAACAAGCTACTCATCATTATTCTATAGATAATTCAGTACATTAAGTCAGTATAACTAATTCAGTATGGTAACAAGGCTAAAAAAGTTTCTGTCAATTTATATTTCTCTATTAATCATACATTTGTTGTGTACAATTATAAAGTAATTAACAGAAATAATATCACTTAAATATATATAGTGGCATTTAAATTATGTTGACCTGTGATATAGGTTCATGAATTCCATGTAATTGAAGGTTAGATGAAAAAACTCTTACCTATAGTCAGGTGTAAGACACACTTATGAAGAATTTGAAGACAGTTGTAAATAATTTCATTGTAATTTCATTGAATTAGCTGACAGAGATACAGCAAGTTAGATCCATTCTAATGAACATATTAATCTGCTGCAGTATTGGTGGGGTTTTTTTATTTGATTTTTTAAAACGTACAGCCGTTTCTCAAGTTTTGGTAAATCTCTATTCACAGAATGATATAACTATCAAACAAACTTCTAAATCCACCAATACTATAGAATCTACATTTTTCTTATTGTATAATATAAAATGGATATGTATAACATCTAATTCATATAAAGGTAGAATATTTACTTCATATGAAAATATTTTTTAGAAATTTTTGTTTATGGTAGCACTTTTATCAAATAAAATTATATTAATTTTAACACTACACCTAAAGTTCATATCTTCAATTATTCATTTTAATTTAAAACATTTTTAGATTCCATTTTATATCCAGCTTTTAAAACAATGATTTGATTCATGGAATCCATCAACCATCATTCCAGTGTGGTCACTATTAGAATGTCTGGTGTATCAAGACACACAACTCATTAAGTTCACAGTGGTGAACCGTAACTACCATATTGTCTCTGGTAACTACTGAACGGAGGTTCTTAAAGAGAAGCATATCGTGTGTGTATAAGAAAGAAATAATTATTATGTGGAAAATCAATTTTCATTGAATATTAGAGTTTTACATATTTCTGGAATAATAGCAGAAAGGAATTTACTGATAGTCATAGTTAGGAGAAAATGAAAAATATTCTGTGCAACAAATACATATAGTAACAGACATATCTGAATAACAGATGGAATAGGAGACATTAAATTTAGATGGATTGTGAGAGACATAAGACTGATAGTAAAAAGATTTCAGTGATTCTTCAAACAGCGCATAAATTGAGATGACATCAGAGACAGTAGTGAATGCTAAGGGAAAGTAAATTTCACATACATATTCAAAACGAAACTGAGTGCAAATTAATGGCTACTGAAGCCAAGGGCGCGGGCTTTTAGAAAATCTCATGGGTGCTCATGCTAATTTGATAACTTGTTCTTTTAATAAAGAACTGGAGAAATGTGAGAACCGATTTTGACAGAACTTTCGGTGACGGGCTGCTGATTTAGCAGGAAGTAAGGCTACTTTTTAAAATGGAAAAATTTCAGTTAAAAAAAAAATCCAAACCTTCCAAATTCTTGAGAAAGACGCACAGTGTCGCAGCACAGACACTTAAGTTGTCAATCGTTTTGCCTGAACAGTCTCAAGATGTAATGCAAGACGGATCTCGGATGAGTCCACAGATGTTCCGTTTGTTACTTCATTTTATTGCAAGTTGCGAAATGTAAATATGGCTGATATACAGAAAATAGTTGTTCACGTGCTATTGCTTTGATAACAAGAAAGAAAAATAACAGAAATAAAGAGAAATGGTCAAAACAGTGGTTACTAAGGAGAACAGAATTTATTCACGTTAATGTTGAAAAGAATTGAAGCTTGAACCTGAAAACTGGATTAGTTATGTTTGCGTGAACGAAGAAATCTACTTCACGTATTAAAAAACAAGACATTAGAATAATATCCTATGAAAGTTTAGTGCTACATTGCGTTTTAAAAAATAGCAAGAGGTAGATATTAAGAAGCTATAAAATTTGCTTGTTCTATATTATCCCAAGCTTTGGGAGAAATTACACCAGACACTTGTCCTGCTAATTAATAAGCATGACAAAAATATAAACCAGCATCTCAAAATACCATAAATTTGACTTTTATATGTCTTCGGTACCACATCCAGATTTACGTGATTCATTATTATTTTTTTTCTGTGCCTTCCGAAAACAAGTTCTTAATGAATTCACTTTTTTATAGCTGTTCCTTTATTTGCCTGCAGAACAACTTCTCCCAATTTATTGATAAGAATATCATATGCCGCACTTTTTTCTGCTTATTTAAATAAATTGAAATAAGAACACATTGACACCGGTGTGTAGGACCCACCATACTTGCTCCGGACACTACGAGAGGGCTGTACAAGCAATGATCAAACGCACGGCACAGCGGACACACCAGGAACAGCAGTGTTGGCTGTCGAAGGGCGCTAGCTGCGCAGCGGTTGGGCACCGCCGCAGTCAGTGTCAGCCAGTTTGCCGTGGCATACGGAGCTCCATCTCAGTCTTTAACACTGGTAGCATGCCGCGACAGCGTGTACGTGAACCGTATGTGCAGTTGACGGACTTTGAGTGAGGGCGTATAGTGGGCATGCGGGAGGCCGGGTGGACGTACCGCCGAATTGCTCAACATGTGGGGCGCGAGGTCTCCACAGTACATCGATGTTGTCGCTAGTGGTCGGCGGAAGGTGCACGTGCCCGTCGACCTGGGTCGGGACAGCAGCGACGCACGGACGCACGCCAAGACCGTCGCATCCTACGCAGTGCCGTAGGGGACCGCACCGCCACTTCCCGGCAAATTAGGGATACTGTTGCTCCTGGGGTATCAGAGAGGACCATTCGCAACCGTCTCCATGAAGCTGGGCTACGGTCCCGCGCACCGTTAGGTCGTCTTCCGCTCACGCCCCAACATCGTGCAGCCCGCCTCCAGTGGTGTCGCGACAGGCATGTATGGAGGGACGAATGGAGACGTGTCGTTTTCAGTGATGAGAGTCGCTTCTGCCTTCGTGCCAATGATGGTCGTATGCGTGTTTGGCGCCGTGCAGGTGAGCGCCACAATCAGGACTGCATACGACCGAGGCACACAGGGCCATCACCCGGCATCATGGTGTGGGGAGCGATCTCCTACACTGGCCGTACACCTCTGGTGATCGTCGAGGGGACACTGAACAGTGCACGGTACATACAAACCGTCATCGAACCCATCGTTCTACCATTCCTAGACCGGCAAGGGAACATGCTGTTTCAACAGGACAATGCACGTCCAAATGTATCCCGTGCCACCCAACGTGCTCTAGAACGTGTAAGTCAACTACCCTGGCCAGCGAGATCTCCAGATCTGTCCCCCATTGAGCATGTTTGGGACTGGATGAAACGCCATCTCACGCGGTCTGCACGTCCAGCACGAACGCTGGTCCAGCTGAGGCACCAGGTGGAAATGGCTTGGCATGCCGTTCCACGGGACTACATCCAGCACCTCTACGATCGTCTCCATGGGAGAATTGCAGCCTGCATTGCTGCGAAAGGAGGATATACACGGTACTAGTGCCGACATTGTGCATGCTCTGTTGCCTGTGTCTATGTGCCTATGGTTCTGTCTGTGTGATCATGTGTTGTATCTGACCCCAGGAATGTGTATATAAAGTTTCCCATTCCTGGGACAATGAATTCACGGTGTTCTTATTTCAATTTTCAGGAGTGTAATTTTCCTTTTCATTTTGTGAGAAATTCGCGCGAAATTAGTCTAATATCAATGAAATTCTACTGAAAAAACGTAATAAACATGACAATACTGCAACAATGCCTTGTACCAGCCTGTAGCAGCTGTCTGCTCGGAGGGGAAGGCAACGGTAGGGGTGTCGAGGTGAGGAGCGGGGCGAAGGGAACCTGATCTTGAGCTGCCAATTCAGAGTAATACTAATAAAAATAGTGGATAGATAACTATTGATTTTTGAACTCTTAACAGAACTCAGAATTTTATTATTGTATTTGATTTGTGTCCGCAATGAACGCTATCTTGAACTAAGTCTCTGTTACAATTATTAATTAATATACAGAGGAGAAGGAAAAAAAGACGGGTAAAAACTGTTATACTGAACAATAAGGAACTGATACCTATCATGGTGATAAAAATATAAAAAATAAACCATTGTATTATTATTTACTTTTGTAACATATTTTTTATTAGTAAGGTAGAACTGCAATTTTCCGAATCAATTGGGACCGGACCCCATTGGAATAATCAAAAATTCGGATTGTTGGATATTTTCCCGAAAAGGGTCTGTTTTAATTAATTACTCTATGAATGTTGAGAATAGGAATAAAAAACTATTATTAAAGAAAAAGAGCTTTTAATTAATTAAATGAATAGGCAACACTTTCACATGTTAAGCGTACTTACAAGTGCTGAACATTAGTACAGGATGCTTGCCGAACATCTCGATCAAAGTAAGCTGTTTCACTGTATTCATCCGTTTTCGGGCAGCCAAGTCGCGCATTCGCTTGACAGTGAGAAGTTGCATGTGGTCACACCCAGGGTGACGCGCCATCCACTTCAACGCAGTTTCAACGCCGGCAAATGCTTCACTAGCTGATGGCCCCGTGTCTGCTTTAACTTTGGCATTAAGGTCATCTTCATCCTCGACACTTTTTTCTCAAGCACTTTCGATAAGTTAATCATCATTTAGAATTTCATACCCAGGGTCTGACGAAACACACACCATCCACTCTCCTTATATCTTCAGCACTAACTTCTGAACATCCAGGAATTTTCAAAAGAATGTTTCTGAATTCCTCAAGTGACAAGTCATCCCCATCTTCTCCTATATCTTCCCTTTCCTTTTCTTGAGCTTCTTTTTCCTTCTCTTCTTCAGTTGGTAAGCCTTTCAACTTGTTCAACGCACGTCTTAATGTGGCTGCCTTAAGTGATTCGGATTGTCGGAGTACGGATAATTGGAGTTGTACTGCACCAACTTAATGAACACAATTGTACTAGAAATTGTACGATAAACAAATAAACATTAATATTTTTTTAAGAAGGAAACTTCTATAAGCTTTATAATAATATCAATGTTTTTCCAATGCAAACGTATTTTGTCGAACTGCAGCTCTGTTTATAAATATATCATCGATTTCTTCAAGGTCCAAACCCTCCGCTATTTCTCGGTTTACGTGCACTACCATGTGATCATTCAGTCTTTGCTGAGTCATGGTACTCCTCAAATAAGTTTTTATTCTCCATAATCCTGAAAATGATCGTTCGGCGGTGCATGTTGATACTGGAATAGTTAAAACTATTTTTAACAATTTTATAACTTCAGGTATCAAATCTTGGGTAGATTCGCAATGAAAAATTATAAAAGACACAATGTCTTACACATTATTCAGTTAGATATTTTTTGTTCGTGCAGTATCCAAAAGCATGTTACGATGAAGAACCAAACGATCAACATCAAAGTCATCTCCGTAGAACTCTTTCACGTAACTGCTGATTGTATCATTTTGCTTAGTAAGAAATAGTTCCAAGTTACTCAAATCAGTCATAGCATTTTTAGTAAAGTGCTGGTCAATACAGCTTACGACTTTATCTAACACTTTAAAATATATTTTTCGATAAAAGTCAGCTGGCGAGGAAAATTGGTGTGGTTCACTTGATGAATCGTCTATCTTTTTGGGTATCCTTCTTATTTTTGGAGTTTTAGGTTCATCCAATTTTAAGATAAGAGCTAGGTCCAGTGTTGATTTCCAAATGTTTTGAAACTTTTCGTCAGTTCTTTGGGATGATATTATCTGCTTGACAGTGTTAATATTATCGACAGCTTTTTGCAGGTGCAAAGAGATCTTCTGTAAAGTTGCATTCAGAGCTTTGACAGGATCGAGAATTTCTATCAGAAATTTAATGATAAAGAGAGATTTATAAGACTGAAGACTTTTTAAAAAGCTTTTTGATTTCGCTCCAGCATCATCTTTCTGACTTTTTGTGTCTTTCAAAAAACATAACAGTACACCATAGTTGTTCAGAATAGTTTTCAAGGATGATATACTACAACACCATCTGGTTGGGCAAAACGGCCGCAAAGAAAGATTTTGAGCTTCGGCAGCTGCCTGTAGTGTTTCAAAACAAGCTTGGCGTTTCGGTGAACCACGTACGAAGACAATAAGCTCTCTTGCTAATACTAAAAAATCTCTTACTGCAGGAACTTCTTTCATTGTGTCTTGAACAACTAGGTTTAACGAGTGAGCGATTCAGTGCACATGAATTGCCCTTGTTTCGATAGTTTTAACCCGCGATTGAAGGCCTGCATGCGCTCCACTAACATTAGCAGCGCCATCTGTACACAGACCTCTACACTTCTTGATTTCTATGTTGAATCTTCTTAGTACGTCATTGAAAATTTCAAACAAATTTTCGGATGTTGTTGACACTGTTTTATAGAGACCGATAAACGTTTCATTTATATTAATTAAGATTTGAGTCCACGTAACGAAAGCAGAATGTGACTTGTTCACTATTGGAAATATCACTAGTTTCATCAACCATACGGTAACTGAATAATAAACCGCATTTTGTACTACTTTGATTATTTTATGCAGTACTTCGTCACTCAAAATTGTACACAGTTCGTTAGTGATATCGTGTGACAACCACCTATAACTGCTGCGCTGGAACCACGAGCTTAATCCTGTGATCGCAGCTTTAACAATCGAATGTAATTTGATTGTTCGTCCTCGTGGCCTCTTATGGCTAGCCCTCCAGTCATCAAAAATCGAAGAGTTGAAATCATTTTTAATAGAGCGATTCTAGCTGTTTTCATATCTTCAAGTTTACTTTTAGATAGCATGCAGTGTACATTGACGCCTCGTTCTGAATTGGCTTTATGCAATACACAAAAACAATGAACGTCAGACTTTTCATGCTTTTTAAACCTTTCTAATGCTTTATTCAATGATGAAAAACCACTCTGAGTGAATGCCTTAATGGACTGGTCATCTCTTGATGATTTTTTTCGGCATTGAATCGCCACTAGACACGGTTTCTTTACAAATTTTGCAAAACACTTTATCTATATCACCATCATATATCAGCCATGGGCAAGGGCGTATCCAGGATCAGAACTAGAGGGGGGTAGGATTTGAATTAGGGGGGGGGGCAACTTATTTTGGTTTCGAGGAAGTGGGCTGGTGGGGGACTGAAACATGACATTACAAAATCAAACTCAAACCTATTCAGGAAACTATTTTAATCATTGATTAATATAGTAACCCAAATAATTAATCTAAGGACCTACTATGTAGTTAATTAAGATCGTAAGTCAGTTAGTTTTTTATGTAAACATTAATTGTCTCGGATTTTCAATTTCAATTGTTTGTCAATATCTCATGGTGTTCTTTCACGAAATTTCGATGCACACTCATCAGACATAATCCAGTCAATCTTTCTCTCCCAAAGTGCTCCTGAACTAGTTCTTCACTCGTCGAAGCGTACTGAAGGCAACTTAATTTTTCTTCTAGGGGGGGGGGGCAGCCCCCCTCTGCCCCTCGCTGGATACGCCCATGGCCATGGGAATATTGTCTGCCACTTACTTTGAAAACTGCGACGTTTCTTCTCTTCAACTGCATTTGCAAAAATAAGATTTTCTGTTTTGATTTGTTGAGTTGTACTAAGTTGAGAAGAGCAGCCTGTGGAGGGTTTTTCACGATTGGGCGTCTTACAATTACGAACGATGAATTTATTCATCGATACTAATAATTTACTGAAACAAACACGATAACAAATCTCGTGGAGCGCTTTCAAAACACGTGCTTTATTTACTAGCTCGACTGACAATGACTGAGTGAAACATTAGAAACAGAGCCGCGTCCGCGAAATCGCTGGCGGCCCGGCGTGGCAGACGGGTGAGGCTCGACGGATGCGGATAGAGAATTAGGTTGCGTCCCCTATTTCTAATTCAGTGATTTCGGAGTTGTGCACAAATACTACCGGGATAAAACCGAGATTTGGAATGACAAACAAAAACATACAAAGAATGTTTGTTGTAATTTTACTAATAAATTAATTAATGTCCTTACACAATAGTCCTTTTTAATTAATCAGAATTGAACTCATAAAATCACATTAGTTTCTCCACAAAACTGAAATTCACATTTCTGATAGTGAAAACTTAATATTTTAAACCTAGATTTTTTGCGAAAATATGATCGAGGTGGTCAATGTTTGTTCGCCCAGCCTGCTTCTTAATTTATTGCACATGTATGCTGCTGCCGACATAGCATGTACTGGTTCGACTGAAGTTACTTATAATCCCGTTCCAGATTATAGCCCCGACTGGAGCTTGAAGCTTCAAAAAGACATATTTGCTTCTTCATAATTTTTTAAGTTCAATTTGTTTTGCAATCAAGCAATAGAGTTGGCTGTTTCCCTTGCTCTATTCGGACGTATTTTTGAAGTGTGATATTATTCTCCAACAATGCTATTTTGAAAATAAGAACAATGTTGCGAGCGTTTTTTTAGTAGACTACGTCTTTAATGTTTCGATCATTCATTAAATCAAAAATACGACTGTTTTCAATTACTAATCCTGATTTAAGATTATCATCACTTAAATCGGCATTGGTGGGTTCCAGAAATATTTTTTATCAATTCCGAAAATCCTCAGTTTGAGAAATTTCGGGACTAGAAATGGGCCGTGATTTCACGTTCGAATCCTGTAATCGTGGCGGCGAGGGCGAGTTGCTTAGGTGTGTGCTCATCAAAAATCACATCTACACTTATTTATCACATACTAGACGGTGTTAGGTATGACCTAACGTACAGTCTCATTGGGTATGACGCGGAATTACGCACGCTAGCACCGTACTGGCTCCTGTGGATGCGTATTCTCGCAAAAAATGTTCGCGCGAACTGAGGTGGCACGAAGACACCCCGTCCACTGAAAGCAGATTCGCGCGACTCTGTCGCAGTTCTCCGTTGCACCCCGCAACCTATTCCATTTCTTCTTGACTTTAGTGAATATAACAAAAGAAAACAGAACAATAACTCCTTAATACATATTTATTAACTTTTTAATTAAGAAAATAAACGTAAATTGCTTTGCTTAGGCCCTAGATCGGCAAAATCTCCATTCTCACTTACTATCATTGCCGACACGGTCTACTTTTTTAAAATTCATTTTAATCTTATACCGCATTAGTTATCTAGCTTTATATTGAAAATATACTGGTACAATAAAATAGATTTATGTTAAGAGAAGAAGAAAATTGCTTGAAAATGGGACAAAAAAGTAATTCAAAAAGGCTGCTGAAACCATTTACAGCTATAGTCAAGTAAAAGATGAAATGAACTAAGCCGTAAATAATCTTTACAAAATTTACATGGAAAGGACAGATAAAATAAACTCAACATTTTATTATTCTCGTATCAAAAACATCAAAATACACAGTTAAATACATTGTGTAAATCAACAACTTTAAACACACAACTCAACACTTAACAAAGTTGAAGGGAGGAGGGCAACAGCAACAAAAAACAACACACAAACAAAGAAAATACAATATTTCTCGTCAAAACCCTTTTTCAAGATAACAGAAGTAAGTGGCTGGGCTTGCGTAATAGAATTCTATGAGTGGCTGCGTCGAACGCAAGCCACTTTCCATAAAAATATTGCCTCGCTGCAGTTCTTTTCTTTAATTGTTACCTTTATAAATTTACGGTATTTTGTTCGTAATATTATGCAATATGTTAAATATATAATACGATACGCACTGTTGCATATTAAAGATTAGTCGTCACAAATTATAATCCGCATAATACATTGTATCTGTGTTTGAGAGACGAAATTGATTGAAAATTTTATAATTATTCCATGGACGTATTGTGTTTTGATGGATTAAAATGGTTTAAATCAACTGAATCACTGTTGTAGATGTATTAAAAACTAGAGAGTGCATGGGATATTAGAGGTCCGTATTAAAAAATGTTGTGTGGGCCATA
Organism: Vandiemenella viatica; assembly: GCA_031002005.1. Classification (NCBI taxonomy): domain Eukaryota; kingdom Metazoa; phylum Arthropoda; class Insecta; order Orthoptera; family Morabidae; genus Vandiemenella; species Vandiemenella viatica. The sequence continues at coordinate 264,024,041 of JARYHS010013630.1, forward strand.
ATGTTTTGAAATTTTTAGAAGTGTCTGGTTTCGTAAATATGCTGCTATGTGATTGTATCTACTATATCCATTTAAAAAAGTTTCCTAATGATTTCAAGTAATTTTGTGTAAATTTTAATTGTTATGTTCGATTAGTATCGTTTTCCGTGATTGTTGGAGCTCAAAAAATGTTTGTTAATTGTTATGTTCGAATAGTAACATGTCCCTGATTGTTGGAGCTCAAAAAAGGTCTGTCGGCGCCTTTACATTCTCAATATCCATGGCGCGAAGCGCGTGTTCACGCGATCAAACCCAAAAAATTTCGGATCTCGTCACCCTCGCGTATGTCCGTGCCACTCGAGCGCTCACAATAGACAGAGTCACATAAAATACCTTGCGTGCACGCGTACTCGCGCGAGCATTTTTTGCGCATATACGCATCCACTAGACGGCCAGCCTAAGCAAGCGCGATCTCGTTGAGTATCGAGACGTCTTTACATGCCACGCGGCATGTTAGGTAAGTAATACAGTATCGCTATAAGTCGATTACTTAATAGGTTTGATGTCTATGCTCATGGGTGCTCGGCACCCACTATTTACCTCTCATGGGTGCTCGAGCCCCCGAGCACCCACAGAGTCGGCGCCCCTGACTGAAGCAGCTAAAATAAGAAAAGTCTAATTTCTTATAACCAACAGTGATGAAAGCCAGTAATAGTTGTAGGCTTGTAGTTCTGTTTCAATATGGTACTGAACTATATATTGAGCTGCTGAGAAACAGAAATTTGAGAAGTAAAATAAGGTGTGTAGTGAGGGGAAACTCAAAACTTTCTTGTGTTCAGCAACAGAGATACCTAGTAGGGAACCAATGGTAGAACAAAGAGATAGAGACCATTTGCAGTAAAATGAAAAAATGCATGTAGTTTGAGACAGCATAACGAGAGCCTGTAAAATAAATGGATTTGGAAAGATGGAGTAAGCTTAGCTGACTAAGTAAAGTGCTGGTGGATATAGCACTACCGGTACTGCCAAAAATATGTACAAATTGAAGATAAAATTCTCCTATACTTGAAACGTCAGCCATGCAGATAACTAAGCCAAGACTGAAAAGAATGTACTTCAAAAGAAATATGTCATAATCACTTCAACAGGTGGTAATATTTAGAGCATAAATATTTAGTCCTCTCTGTTTCTCTATGATATAATATTTGAAGTACATCAAAGCATCCTGAGTAAAAATTGAGAAACTATGTGTTGAAATTTAAATCATACTAGCTGTTACCCGCGACTTCGTACGCGTGGACTTGGAGTTTCAATTCCAGAATTGGATATAGAAAACTGTTAGTAACATAAGATTTGTCCCAAATAACACCGAGTCGACATATATGATGGAAAGCCAATCATTATATCATCCCTATCATCTAATCTGTCTCATAAGAGAATCAATTACAACATATTTAAAAACAGAAAAGTAAGCGAAGGTGCGGGGATGTGTGTGTGGGGGGGGGGAGGGGGGGGGTTAACTGATGGCAGCTTTATTTCAGCTTGGTTTTTTCTTCTTTATTCAACATGAGCATCTGAATCTTATAATCTAATAGCAGCACATTGTCTTCTAGACCTGCACCTTAGGCCAGGTTTACGTCCGTAAGGCATGTCAAAAAGGAAGACAAATTGGTGCCAGAAACTTTTATACAGACACAAATGAATAGTACAGTGCAGAGCAAATTGACTTCTATACTAAATAATAATGGTTTGTTTCTTATCGAAATTATTAATAAATCAAACACTAACAGATTGCGTGACTGAGCAACCAACGTAACATTACAGACTAACACACGAATCTGTCTGTCTTTCATCATTCGATAAGTTCTAAAAATTTCGTGACTAAAACTGTTATTCATGCCGAAAAAAATGTCCTGTGTCCTTCCTAACTATTTCATTGTTAAATTCCATCAATATTGATATAGCCATTTAGTCGTCAAAACGTAACAAAAACACAGAACTTACTTCCACATTTATAATATAATAGCTGGTACCCACAACTTCGATCGTGATTGTAAAGTATTCATATTGACAGTTGTAGACATCTAACCACCATATGCACGATGGGAGACTCGATACTATTACCACACACAAATACCAGTCTTCTGCACTATGTAGTTCCGGCAGCAAAGTAAAATTTACGGATACACACAAGTCTTTGGATGAAATACGAAAATATTCATGATCGACCAATTTCGAACAGCATATCTCACACACTCCCACAGTTACCGAATTTCGGCCAACGTTGTGTGATCGATGGGTGACTCTGTGTTACTACCACACAAAAACGCCGGTAATCTGCGATTGATAGTTTTCACTTAAAAGTGATACAACGTGACACATGCGTCTTTGGCAGAAATATGAAATTGCCACAGGTCTACCATTTTATCCCCATTTCTCCCACACCCCCATAGCTACCGACATCTAACAACCATAGTGCACTACATGAGATACGATTCTACTACCAAACACAAACACCAATGCTTCTATGCTATGTAGTTGTGGCAGAAAAGTGACATATGCGGAGACAGTCGAAATACGAAAAATATCCTTGTCGGCCACTTACAACCACCATATCTACCACAGTACCACAGTTTCTGAAATCGGCCGCTGTTGTGATCGAAAGGTGACTCTGTGCTACTACTACACACAAACGCCAGTTATCTGTGATCTATAGTTTTTCGCTGAAAAGTGATACACCATGACACTTTTGTCTTTGGCAGAAGTATGAAATTGCCACAGGTCGATCACTTTCAACCCCCATATCTCCCACACCCCCATCGCTACCGACATCTAACAACCATAGTGCACTACATGAGATTACGATTCTACTACCAAACACAAACACCAATGTTCTATGCTATGTAGTTGTGGCAGAAAAGTGACATATGCGGAGACAGTCGAAATACGAAAATATCCTTGGTCGGCCACTTACAACCACCATATCTACCACAGTACACAGTTTCTGAAATTCGGCCGCTGTTGTGATCGAAAGGTGACTCTGTGCTACTACTACACACAAACGCCAGTTATCTGTGATCTATAAGTTTTCGCTGAAAAGTGATACACCATGACACTTTTGTCTTTGGCAGAAGTATGAAATTGCCACAGGTCGATCACTTTCAACCCCCATATCTCCCACACCCCCATAGCTACCGACATCTAACAACCATAGTGCACTACATGAGATACGATTCTACTACCAAACACAAACACCAATGCTCTATGCTATGTAGTTGTGGCAGAAAAGTGACATATGCGGAGACAGTCGAAATACGAAAATATCCTTGGTCGGCCACTTACAACCACCATATCTACCACAGTACCACAGTTTCTGAAAATCGGCCGCTGTTGTGATCGAAAGGGTGACTCTGTGCTACTACTACACACAAACACCAGTTATCTGTGATCTATAGTTTCGCTGAAAAGTGATACACCATGACACTTTTGTCTTTGGCAGAAGTATGAAATTGCCACAGGTCGATCACTTTCAACCCCCATATCTCCCACACCCCCATAGCTACCGACATCTAACAACCATAGTGCACTACATGAGATACGATTCTACTACCATACACAAACACCAATGTTCTATGCTATCGTAGTTGTGGCAGAAAAGTGACATATGCGGAGACAGTCGAAATTACGAAAATATCCTTGGTCGGCCACTTACAACCACCATATCTACCACAGTAACACAGTTTCTGAAATCGGCCGCTGTTGTGATCGAAAGGTGACTCTGTGCTACTACTACACACAAACACCAGTTATCTGTGATCTATAGTTTTCGCTGAAAAGTGATACACCATGACACTTTTGTCTTTGGCAGAAGTATGAAATTGCCACAGGTCGATCACTTTCAACCCCCATATCTCCCACACCCCCATAGCTACCGACATCTAACAACCATAGTGCACTACATGAGATACGATTCTACTACCAAACACAAACACCAATGCTCTATGCTATGTAGTTGGCGGCAGAAAAGTGACATATGCGGTGACAGTCGAAATACGAAAATATCCTTGGTCGGCCACTTACAAACCACCATATCTACCATAGTAACACAGTTTCTGAATTCGGCCGCTGTTGTGATCGAAAGGTGACTCTGTGCTACTACTACACGCAAACGCCAGTTATCTGTGATCTATAGTTTTCGCTGAAAAGTGATACACCATGACACTTTTGTCTTTGGCAGAAGTATGAAATTGCCACAGGCTATCACTTTCAACCCCCATATCTCCCACACCCCATAGCTACCGACATCTAACAACCATAGTGCACTACATGAGATACGATTCTACTACCAAACACAAACACCAATGCTCTATGCTATGTAGTTGTGGAAGAAAAGTGACATATGCGGAGACAGTCGAAATACGAAAATATCCTTGGTCGGCCACTTACAACCACCATATCTACCACAGTACCCACAGTTTTCTGAAAATCGGCCGCTGTTGCGATCGAAAGGTGACTCTGTGCTACTGCTACACACAAACACCAGTTATCTGTGATCTATAGTTTTCGCTGAAAAGTGATACACCATGACACTTTTGTCTTTGGCAGAAGTATGAAATTGCCACAGGTCGAACACTTTCAACCCCCATATCTCCCAACCCCCATAGCTACCGACATCTAACAACCATAGTGCACGACTGGAAAGACGATTCTACTACCACACACAAATACCAATGGTCTATGTTATGTAGTAGTGGCAGGAAAGAGAAGTATACGGAGATACGAATTTTTGGTCGAAATATGAAAACGCCCTGCACTGACCAACTTTAATCATTATATCTCCCACATCCCCACAGCTATCGGCATTCTGCCAACGTTGTGCACGACAGGAAACTCCATGCTACTTCCACCAACAAACATCAGTGATCTGTGCAAGGTAGTGGTGGCTGAAAAGTGAAATATAGGAAAAAAACACGTCTATTTTTATATATATACGTATATTAGATTTACAAATTAGAATCTGCCTAAATGTTTAAATTATTGTGAACCTGTTAATACCAGACAGAATACTTCATAGTGATTATTATCATGAACAAATTCTCCATCCTGTTACTCTTTTTATCTAAACAAAGTTTTTCATCACTGACATGAGAATAAACATAAATGACTAAAGAGGCATCAAAAATTTCTTGTCCACAACATTGCTGAATCTGATAGGCTCTATAGCGCAAAAAATAAAATTATTCTTAATATAAATAATATACATCAACTCTTCTTAATACTTAAAGTGATTTGTGCTTTTACATATTATGTATACTACATTTGAATGTATAACTAAAGTCTTTTTGAAAGAAATACTATTCATTATTAATTTAAATTCTACAGCACAAACTTATTATTTTTTTAAATAATAATACTTCTGCTTTATTCTTCATTCTACACACGTGGCTAGTTGTGGAAATGTAAAATAGCTGATGATTTGTGTCTTTTATATCACCAATTCTAAAATGATGTAGCAAAAAGTACTGCCAATTCTTAACATTATTACTAAGGAAATTAATTGCATCTTTATCACAATATGTGGATCATAATTGAAATAAATGTAATAATGTAAATACCATAAAATATATTAAAATAAAAATGGAAGTTTAGGCAGTCAGTTATGGTATCTCAATTTTTTTAGGGTAACTGCCAGAAATATTGTTGGAGGAGTTTTCTGGCAATCATTTATTAATCTCATAATGAACCTGAGATGAAGAGTCTGCTGTTAAATGAACAGAAAAGACATAGATCTTATACCAGAAAGATTCCTGTCTATCTTTCTTAACTATGTGAATGATTGACTTCAGTTCCTTAAAAGTCTGTGGACTAGGAAAACACCAACGACCAACCAACTCCTATTTCTTCAAAAATACATAAAGAGCTGTTAACTCATTTTCTGTGACTGCAAACAAAACTTAATATTTTCCCATTGGACATCCCTGTGCTATTGAACATTGACTTACTTCATTGAGATTTGTACTTGATATTTTATGATAAAGTTCTGATTATAAGCACTATTATGGATTCTAAAATTTAAGTTACAATAGCTTAAAATAGTAATTATGTCCAGTTATAATAATTAGTAGGGCTAATACTATTATTCTTCTTGTGTATATATTGTTAATTATGTGTTGGTATTTCAAAATTGGACCAAAAAGGACCAAGAGACATCTGAAGTACCAGCTAATTGGTTATTTCCAATTTATATTTTTGTTCATGTAATTAGTAGTTGAAATTAACTCTTCAAGGATCTACCAGCATTAATAATTTATTTTTGCAGTCACAAACAGAACAAATAACTTGTTATTTGACTCACCTAACTGAACCAAATTAAAATATGCAATAAATTAATGGGCTTAAGTAGGCAAATGTGTACACCACTATCATCAGTGAACAATGATAGACAATATAGGCTTATTCCATTACTGAAATGCAGTTATTTCCATCATGAACATTTTTTCTCATCATTAGAATTAATAATGAGTATTTACATCACACTTCATTAAAAACTGATGATACTTTAGTTCTTAATAAGGACATGTTTCAGTAATTGTTTATTTGAAGCATTCAGTGTATTTATTACAACAGAATACATTTTGCTTGTTTTTAAAACAGCACTACAGCACCAAGCTTCTGTATATATTTTAAATAAAATTATTTCAATCACTAAATATATACTGTTGTAAATAAAAAGTGTTACACCCAGATGGAAATGGTGGAATTTTATAAAACTTTGTAGATATATCTAGGGTTATACTCAGAAAAAATGATAACAAATTGAAATAGATCAGACTAAGTTTATTCCATTTGCATACACGAGTAAGTAAGAGGTGTGCCTACGATGAGCACCTCTACTTTCATGGATCCTTGGTGGCATTGAATCAATAAGTGTTCAGATGTCTTCTTGGGGTATGTCTCTCCATGCATGCATGACTTGTGAAATCAGTTGTTGTACAGTTTTTGACTGGTGACCATGTGACCTAAAGTGTCTACCCATGGCATCCCAGGCGTGCTCTATTGGGGATAAATCTGGGGACCTTGTCGGCCAATTCTTAGTCATAATCCATCACAAGGCTTCTGTTTTGATGCCAGCAGTATGAGGATAGGCATTATCCTGTTGAAAGAAACTATTTGGATTGTGAACATGAAGGGTATAACAACACGGTCCATGCGCTAGCAGGCTGTCATTAGGCCTTCAACAACGATCAACTCAGTACTGGCATCATAACTGATTGCCACCCAAACCATAACACCAGGAGTTGAACCTGAAATCACAGCAGAGTGGGCCCTTTCTCCACTATGTCGGTATACATATCCTCTGTTATCACTTTGCCACAAACAGAACTGGGAATCGTTGCCAGAGTTTTGCAGTACACCAGGTTAGAAATTGGTGACAGTGAAATTATGTTGAAGGAACACATTGCATTTGGGTTCAAGAGTGTAACCAAACTTCTGACAATTGATTTAAATTGTCAGTGAGGTGACTCTTTCTGTAACCACTACTCAGATCTGGACTACATTTGCCTATAGGCTATATGCCAGTAACAGCCATCTACACCATTTGGCAGTCTTCAGATGCTGTTGTCCTTATGTGTTGACCATGTTAGCTCTACAAGTACTAGAGCCTTCTTCAGTCCATTGTATAACAAGTCTCTGTACTGACATTGCGCCACAACCATTACTTCAGGAGATTTCACAAAATGTTGCACCCATTCAGACATGCTAATTATCCAATCTCTCTCAAAGTCATAAATTTGGGTGTATGGGGTCAATGAGAAGATATGAACAAAAAAATGTGATGCTACACCACAACATTCACTACTTATAAGATAAACAACGTGACAATTTTGCAAAATAAAATAGCCCCTTAATTTTCGTCCTATTACATCTATTGCAATTTTTAATCATGTAAAACTCTTCATGTGGTTATACTTGGTACCAAATTTCATAGATTAATAATAACTCTGTCTGGATGTAACATTTTTTATTTCTGCCAGTGCATATTACTGCTGATTTTATATATGCTGATAACTTTTCTGTTAACATAAAAGTCCTTAATTAGTTATGTCCAAATTTTTAATTTACTGACTGATACAAGTGCTAGAGATTATATCTTTCAGATATATGTTCCCAAATTCATGATGTATTGAAATAAATATGACTCAATAAAAATACTCGTATACACAATAGGGTAAGATATTCAAAGTATTAAGTATATATATGAGGAAATCTTACCATTAATTTAAGAGTAACATAGATCATTTCTAAATTTATCAACAAAAAAAAAATAATAATAATAAGATTCCCGGAAAAGTGTTAATTGTGTGTGTATAATGAATGGATGAGCATATAGGAATTAATTTAATTTAATTACGATGGAGTGCTTGCTCCAGTGATAATTTCCCTACAGATCCAATTTCCTCTTTCCCCTCTATTAGTTTCAACTTTAAATTATTTTATTTATTATTTTTCTTGGCAATTTATTCCAGCCCCTGATCCCCTTACCTATGAAAGGAAATCTGTTCACGCCCTAATGCCTGAAATCAAGTGCCAATTTGTGGTCATTTTGACTTCCATGCACCTCAGCTAATTCTTCCATCAATATTTTTCGATGCCTCATCACTAATATATGCCTAGTACTCTTCCATGATTCACTCCTGTCTTCCAATGAATCCCATTCCAACTCCTTTATCATATTAATTATTGATTGGGTTCTGCTGTCATTTCCAGAGACAAATCTAGCAGAAAAGGCATATCCAGGATCAGAAATAGGGGAGGGGGAGATGCAAGTTTTGAACTAGGGGGAAGGGAACTCATATTGGTTGACAAAGTGGGGTGGGAAACTGAAACATGAAAATTTCTTGATTAACATAGTAACCCAACCACTTAATCTAAAGACCTACTGTGTAGTTAGTGAAGATCGTAACTCAGTTATAGTTTTTTATATAAACATTAATCGTCTTCGATTTCCAGAAAATTTTCCAAGTGTTCTTTCACCTAATTTCGACACACACTCATCAGGCATAATTCAGTCAGTCTTTCCTCTCCCATAGTGGTCCTAAGCTAGTTCTTCAGCAGTCAAAGTGTACTGAATGATCAATCCACTGTTGTCTTAGTGCATGGAATTGTGCTGAGAATTGTTAATGCTTTTTTGATATCGGGGGGAAAAAATATTAGTTTTGTTAAACTGTTCCACAACTTCTATATCCCTTAATTTGTTTTCTGGTTGTAAGCCAATTGTCTGCTTTGGGGGTAAAGCAAAACAACACTGTCTGTACTTTAACAATAAGATTGACCATTGTCATCTGTTACCAATTATATTCAAACGATACGGTCACCAAATGCTTAAAATACACCTCAAACATGAAAGGTGTGTGCAAATTAAAACATGTTACACAGTTTAGAGTTCCATAAGAAATTATAATCTTCATAAAAGTTCTCTTGCAAAAGTTCAGTACCAGATTCAAGAATTTCGGATAAGGCTATCAGACTAATAGTTCCATTGATGATTGCAAGTGCAACACATACCCAAGAGAAGACAAACTCTCATACAGCTGCCTTATTAGGATGAAGGTGAAATTATTGCATACTAAAGCTTGCAGTTACTACAGGGTGTTTCATTTATGACGTGTCCGCGCACACAGGAAAAATTGCCCAGGCCAGCGCCCCCTTGCTTGCCAGGAAGTCACATGGCGCATCGCCCGTGCTTGGGACGTCTCATGAGTGCGCTGATTTCTTACCTTATAGTACGTGCTGGAAATGTTGGCCATCGGCTTCAATACATGCTTGACATCTTCTAAGGATGTTTTTGCTTACTCTCTGCAGTGTTTGTGAATAAATATTAATTTTAGTTTTCCCTAAGTTCCTCTTCTGTACAGGGATTTGAATCATAAACACGCTCTTTTAGGTAACACCACAAAAAAAATCACAAGGTGTCATGTCTGGAGAACGCGGAGGCCACAATCCACGACTGATAATTTGATTCTCATTGTAAACACGCTTTAAAGCACTCTCTTGTCGAAAATTACGGTAACTTTTTTCATCTTCTGCCAGCTGTTCAAAAAAGGTATTTAAATATTGTTCACATAGTGAGAAGATGTAATTGTTTCAGTAAAAAAACACTGGTCCATTAATTCGCCTCGCACTAATTGCACACCAACTCCAACTCAACTTTCACATCATGTCACGGCTGTTCGTGGATAATGTGGATTTTCTGTACTCCAATACCGACTGTTTTGACTATTTATGTATCCACTTAAATAAAATTACGCCTCATCGGTGAAAAATGCCAATTGCGGATCAAGCTCGCCATCGTGCACACTTTGCATAAACCAGTTTGCAAACCTCATTGGTGCAGTGTAATTTGCTTGTTTTAATTCGTGCACAGCAGTTGTTCGGTAAGGGTGCATTTTCAGAATTTTTGTAGCCCTAAATGCACTTGCTTTGGAAACATCTACTTCTTGGGAGAGTCATCTGAAGTATTTTCTGGGAGAATTTTCCAAATGAGATACGATTTCTTCGACTTTTCATTCAGTAAGAACGGAGCGCTTACATTTCTTAGGAATGTCCATTACGGAACCTGTAGCACGCAATTTGTTAACCAATCTTTGTATAGTTGACTTGTGCGGCACTTTGGAGCCAGGAAATTTTTCAGTAAACATACACGTGTATCTCCTTGCAGATTCGTATTTCACATAACAATCATAAAGGTAAACTCGTTGCTCCAAAGTATACTTCAACTTGACTTCAAAGATTACTTGATCTTCACTTCACAAAACTAACTGAGAACTGAGTTGCAACAGCACATTTGCTGTGTTGCAAAGGGCCCGATATCGTCCGAGGGGTGGCCCATGCATTGTCAGAGCACAGGGGTTACATGTACGGAAGTGGAACTTAGGGAAAACATAAGAATTAAAATTATTAATATTTCTTCACAAACACTGCAGAGAGTTAGCCAAAACATCCTTAGAAGATGTCAAGCATCTATTGAAGCTGATGGCCAACATTTCTAGCACGTGCTATAAGGTAAGAAATCAGCGCACGCATGAGAAGTTCCCGAGCACGGGCAATGCGTCGTGTGACTTCCCGGCAAGTGAGGCAGTGCTGCCCTGGGCGATTTTTCCCGCGCATGCGGACGTGTCATAAATGAAATGTCCTGTATCTAACACACCAGCAACACACAGACCAGCAACACACAGACCAGCTCACACGAGCTGAATTCTATGAAACTGCTCGCCAGCCAAAATGGTTGCTCTCTATTTATCAAATCGCTTGACTTTGTGACATCAGCTTCCTACTTTAAAAATTAATACCTAAATAAGTACTTAGAATTCTGCAACGTGTTTAACATACGAGGCACGTCCAGAAAGTATGTTCCGTTTGGTAATAAAATGAAACTGTACACAGATACAGAAGAAATTTTTATTGCACAAGATTCTACAACTCTTAAACTACTTTTCCACATAACTGCCGAAATTTTGCAGGCATTTGTCATAGGGTGGCACCAGGTTTTGTATATATTCTTCATAGAAATCTGCCGCCTGTGTCTTCAACCAGTTGGAAACAGTTTCTTTCAGCTCGTCGTCATTGGTGAAGTGATGACCGCCAAGGAAAGACTTGAGATGTAAGAACAGATGAAAGTCTTGCCAGTTCTTCTGTAACCAAAGGTGGACGCCCACTTCGTTCTTCATCGTGCACATCACTACGCCCGCCATTGAACTGTCGGACCCATCTTCTCACCATCGAATCAGGTCCGTAAACATCGCAAAATTGCCGATAAATTTCACTTGGTTTCACTTTCCTCGCATTCAGAAACCGAATCACAGACCTGATTTCACAGGCGGCGGGATTTTCAATCAACGCCGACATTTCAAACAAGCACAACAAAGTGTACGTAACTGACAGCGATCTCCAAATAGCGGACGTTCTTCCCCTTGATACACATCGTTTACAGCACATGTGCGGAACTGCAATCGCAGCGCTGCAGCGGAGATAAATTGAAACGGAACTTACTTTCTGGACGCGCCTCGTATATGCCTTCAGGTAGCTTATTCTCCCTGTTTTAACCTAGATTAAACCTCAAGTAGGCTTCTACTGAATTTATCACAAATTCTTTCACATCATCAGTCTTGGCGCATCATCAATAATATCATACAATACATTTCAAAAATCTCATTTATCTTGTAATTTTCTAATGAAACCAATATATAATTTTAACCCTCTTGATTTTGTCTATCTTCTAAAACTAATTTCCTGCTTCTGGCTACTTTATTTTAAATTTTGATTTTTTCAATTAAAAAATCCTATTTATACATTCTCTAACTAATTAATTTATGCTCAAAATGCTAGAGGATGCTGACTACAAAGGGTGATAAAAGCTTTGCTGTGTCTTTTTGCGTTTACTAGTTATTTCAAATTTTAGGTTCAGCTTCCTTTGACCTCATGGGTTAACAATACCAACAAATCGAAATATCTTCTAAACTATTTTTTTTTTTTGAATGTGATAAATACACTTTAAAATGATCCCCATAGTGAGTATTAGCAGTGGAAATGATACAACAAAAACCGTTGTACTTACTTGAACTTGTAATGAATTAAAGGTACAGTGCCATTAGGCACTAAGTGATCCCACGGTGTGTGTGAATATTGCCGATGCGTCGTGTCAACGAACAGAAACGTGACGGAACTAAAGCGTCCGATTTACACGCACCTTGGGGGGTGCTGACAACGTCCTACCAACGTGGACATAAAGCGGATTTATAACCCCCATAAATAACTGAGACCCGCTTTCTATTTTCGCACGTTTCGGAAAGTTCCCGCCGAAAAACTGGCGCGGACTAGCAAAAATAAACCTTAGTGACGTTTCCTAGTAAATGAGTGCTTTATGAGAGTAGGGGAAGACGATCCAGCCAATAGAGAAGCCGCCTCAATTTATTGCCGCGTTGGTATTTTTTCTTGTCTGTTCTGGGCCAATGTGACGCTGTTCCTTTGGCGCGGATTGCGGTGATTCGCCAAGAGCCGGACCCGACATCGCATTACGAGAAGTACAGAGTCTTGCTCGGAGGAGAAGACGGACGACGAGAATTCTGGTGCAGATCTTCATCTAGTACGGCCGAAGTGATTTTCGCGGAGTACGAGTCGGCACCTGGGACGCTGCCATCACGCGGTGCGTTCGAGGAAGCGGAAAGACCGCATGTGGCGCTGGTCTTACCTGGTCGCTGACCTGGGCTGTGAACAATGGTAAAAGCTCATGCAATCGTTCCACCCAGTAATGACCCTGAGATTTTGTAATGACCCTGAGATTTTGCAATGACCCTGAGATTTTGCTCTAACTGTTTGACATTCAATGATATGTAATTGTTAACCTCAGAATAAAAACAAACTTCGTGTTTGACTAATTTCACAATAATAAATTGTACACCCAATTTTCAATTTTCCTATTCATTATAATAATATTTCATGTGATTAGCTGAAGATTAAGTATGATTTTTGATATTCCAAATTGATAATTTTGCTAATGATAAAACAGTATGACCCAAAAGTAAACGTCCGCAAGGTAGACGTTACAACATGGCACCCTAAACGTGGGGCTTTCGAAGATAGAACGATTGCAACAGTTTTCAGTCTATTATTTTTACTATCAAATGTTTAATCATTATTTCAGTGAGGAACCAGATGAACCAGTGAACGAGCAGACAGCTTTATTTAATATGATATCTCAAATCTTATAATGTATGAACTATTTTATTTTAGTTCTGCAACGGAGATGGATGCAGTTTAAAAATATATGATGTATATGTTGATACATGTTCAAATCGACGTTGAAAAATTGTTTTGTTTGTCAATGGTGGAAATATGATGATTGTCTTTCATTCGATATATGTTGTTGTGTTGATGAAATATGATTTTTGGTTTTCTTTCGATTGTGATGTGGTTTTGTCTAATTTTGGTAATGGATCTGTTGAGACGATTTCTCGAGACTGGTGTTTAATGGTAAGATTGTTTCGTCGATTCAGCGTTGAAAAATGGCATGTTTGATTTTTGAATGTCTTCTGGGACGGCTATTACTTTTTATCTTTTTCGTATCTTGCTTATTCGTGTTTTATGTGTGCTGACGTGTCGACAGAATATTCATTGTGATTTACCTGTGGTATCGGGAGTAAAATTACGTTTGCTAGAAATCATATGTCACGAGAAGTGTTACTGCACGTATGTGTTTTTAAGTTGATGGTTGATTTTAAATTAAAGCGGGCTGACATCTATTTTTGGTTTGATTTCTTTCCATATGATCACTAAGATCTCGCGTTATGCTGAATTTTTTTTCTAATTGGGTTTATTAAAACAAATTCCAAATGCTAATAATACGAGATCTATGCGCGCGAAGGTAAATTCTGTGATTGAGTTTTTAATGTCTTGCGGGAAATGCGAACTCAGGTCCCGGTTCATTTTCTTTGATACCGTTGTGTGATTGAACTTTCTATTGATTCTGATGATCCAGAAGCTTGTTAAAGTTGTCTATTTTATTTTCCATGTGGTATTCGCGTAGTGTTCGTGGAGATTGAATTACGGGGGCCGTAAAGATAATTTAAAGGGAGGTTTGACTAACTTTTATGGCGTAAACGATTCTCTAAATTAACACTGCTTTCAAATGCGATTGCTAAAAGTTGAATTGAATGCTGCTCCGGAGTGGAAAGTTTATTAAAATGGCACAAAGTTTGAATCAAACGGAGTTAGGAAATCTTGACGTAGCGATGGAAGGAAATCACGCGAATTTGACAGATAACTCCGCGATCGTGAATTTTGAACAAACTCCTAGTGAAGCGGGTAATATAATTTGCGCTCCCATCAATGATTCCCCGGACGAGGCAAGCCCATTGCAAAGCAAGCAGGACGTAATTCTAGCGCCTCCGCTAAATGATTTAGGTATTTCTGGCCAGATTTTGGAATTGTTACACCAAATGAATGAAAACATCACTGCCCGAGGAACGCAAATGAAAGAAATAATCAAAAAAATGGATGCCCATAGAGCGGAAATGAATGAAAAATTTACTGCTCTTAGCGAACAGCAAGAAAAATCTAAAGAGCAAATGAACGAAATAAATGAAAAATTTGACACAAAATTGGATGCCTTCGGAAATAAACAGGTTGAAATGAGGAAACAAGTTAAAGTTGGTTTGCGAAAAGAAATGTCGGAAGTTAATGGCTTGAAAAGTAATAGTAATGGTCTGGATGGAATAAGTATAATTCTTCAAGAAAATAAAATGACTGAAGATGAAAGTTCTAAAGAAATAGGAACTAGAGATATGGATAGCGAAGCTAAATCTGATGTGCGCATAATAAAATCAGGCAGAAAATTGGTTGAAACTGGGAAGAAACAGGAAGACCGCGTGTGTGAAGATAACAGTTTTGCATTTTCAATTACCGAAACAACTAAAATCAGGATGGTGGAGGAAATCAAGTCCATCCGGCAACAGCTATGCACTATCGCACCCAAACCAGGAAAAGGAAAAATCAGAAAAATAAAACCATGGTTATATGGATATGGGGAAAGAGGATATTTGAAATATGTAAAATTTCTGCAAGTGCAAGGAACATTTGATGTGGTGCCAGAAGATTTGAATACTTTGCATATCGGACGGAATGGTAAATGTTGGGATACACTCCAGGTAGAACACCGCAGGGGGTATGGGCTAACGATCCAACAGGCCATTCACAGAGAGCTAAAAGGAATTCTCGAGACGACTGCAGTGCCAGAACATATGTTTAGCCAAATGTTTGTAGAAATATGGAGACAAGAAGTGACCAACAAAACTGTAACAGATCGTTGATCGTCAAGGAACAGATATGTTTAACGCATCGAATGATTTTTAGTATCGATGTGCGTAAGAGCACAAATTTTGATTGCGAAAAATGGATTCAAAGATTACATGGCCGTTTAAAATATTAAAAAGATGATGGAGCCAGTTTGAAACCTCAGATTTATGTAAATGACCGTGTAAGATTTTGGCTTAAGTTTGTTGAAAGTGAAAGGTAAATGCAGTACAGATGACGTAGTTTTAAAATTGTGTATTGCTAACTAAGGAAATGCATCAGAATCCGTAGAGGTAATTTTAAATGGATAAAGTAAAGATATTTTAGTCTAAGAATGACATTTTAGTTTGTTTGTAGAAAACATTTCAAACCATGACGAGCGGCAACAATAATAATACAACCCTAGAGTGAAAAATGAAACGTTGATTGTTTATTAATATAAAACTTCCATACGCAGCAAAAGCTATTATAAAAATAATAATAATAATCCTCAGAGAAATTGTTAGAAGTGAAAGATCATGTTTGATTACGGTTTCAATTCGAGAGGGTTTGCCAAAATAGTCGCGACGATTGTAAAATCATTAATATTCCGTGTCATTGAGTTGTGGATTAAAATTGGTTGGAGTTTGACCTATTAGAAGAATAAATATTAGCAGTGTGTTGATGTGTTAAAATATTAAGAGCAGAAAGAAATGACGTGTTCGCGATAGCGCAGAGTAGATAAAGTTCGTTAAATGTAGATCAAGAAATGATCGTCTATGAAGAGTTTATATAAATGAAACAAAAATATTGCGGACCGTGAAACCGAAGAAGGTATAGGCCAATATTATTGTAATGACGAAAAAATCGTCAGTTGGAGTTTAGAGGTGATAGATAGTCATCGAACTTAATAGCCGAAGCTAGAATGAACATGTACTTAATAAAATGAGAGTAGGGATTGTTACAACACGCTAATAATTTTAAGAAGAGGAAATTCGAAACCATGAATAGATGAAACACTAATGACACGAAGTTATTTGAAGAGAAATGTCTAAGGACGTAATCGTTTGTTGATTAAAAATAAAGTGTTAGGTGAACTATGATACGATAAGAAACAAGAAATACTGATAAACCGCGATGAAAATAAATTACTGCGTATAGAATCAGAGGATATGTTGTAAAACAATAAATTTCCGAATACAGGGAAGAAGATTTAATTAAGAAGTATGAAAATGATGGTTGCCGCTAGAAATATGTCATTACCTTTAAGTCTATGGTTACAAGGGCTTATAAAAAGTAGTAGTAAAATTAACAATACGAAATAATCACAGGAAATATTATATAATTACCTATGTGAATAAACCTATCAGTGCGGAAGATGTTGAGGATTAAATATAATTTTTAATCTTATTGAATAAGAGTTTGAAGAGATCGTTTGACAAGAACGGTAAATTTAATAAGTCAAACTTAGCGAATATAGCCGGGAACCGAGCGGCAGACAGCTGTAATCTTTTGTCCAAAAGCCACAATAGGGAAACGACCCGTCGCGCTGTCGAGAACCAGTGTCTTATACCTGACCCTTAGAAAGTGAAAGCGTTCGCAGAATCGCAGGGGGGGGTTTGTTTACTCCAGTCAGCTGGCCTGGCGAAGTTAACCAGTAGAAATGTTATGAATGTCTGTTGTCTTGGAAAACATTCAATAAATCTGTATTTAAATAAATAAATGGAAAAAGATACCAGTCTGGGAAATTATTTCAACAGAGGTTGTTAAAAAAAAAGGAGGCTGTAATAAAATTTTGTAATTAATTACAAGCATTAGGATTTAAAATGCTAGTATTTAAAATGCTAGTTCATGTCATGTATTGATTTGACAAATATAACTGTTAGGATACTTTTGTGATGAAAAAGTGAATTAATAAGTAATTATAAGAATAATTGTTAAAAAATTATAGATAATAAATAATTTTGCATATTATAATAATAAAATGATGTAATTTTATTTTAATTGAATATTTTTTTAAAAAAAGGGCAATCTAAGAAAGATTTAAATTAGTTGTATAGAGAATGATATATGTCACATGCTACTCATAAGATATGTAATATGTAGTTATAAGACATGCTGGATTGTCTCGCGAGTTCACTGAGGAATCAAGTAGGGCACAAGAGTAATTCGTGAAGTACAAAGCTATCACATGTTGTATTAAAATAGAGAACTGAAGATGGGTATATCTTAAGAAGTTTTGGTAATGTAACTATTAACAAAGATCACAAACAGTTAGAGAATATTAGAACGAACTAATCTCACTCACAAGGAACATTAACCCAATGACCAGAAATAAGTGAAGTTATAGTGAAAAACTGAATTGAAAATTATCCCATAGAATAATTTTCAATTGTACGGGTGATGGGGTAGTTGTAATGAATTAAAAGAGTACAGTGCCATTAGGCACTAAGTGATCCCACGGTGTGTGTGAATTGCCGATGCGTCGTGTCAACGAACAGAAACGTGACGGAACTAAAGCGTCCAGATTTACACGCACCTTGGGGGGTGCTGACAACGTCCCTCAACGTGGACATAAAGCGGATTTATAACCCCCATAAATAACTGAGACCCGCTTTCTATTTTCGCACGTTTTCGGAAAGTTCCCGCCGAAAACTGGCGCGGACTAGCAAAAATAAACCTTAGTGACGTTTCCTAGTAAATGAGTGCTTTATGAGAGTAGGGGAAGACGATCCAGCCAATAGAGAAGCCGCCTCAATTTATTGCCGTGTTGGTTTTTTTCTTGTCTGTTCTGGGGCCAATGTGACGCTGTTCCTTTGGCGCGGATTGCGGTGATTCGCCAAGAGCCGGACCCGACATCGCATTACGAGAAGTACAGAGTCTTGCTCGGAGGAGAAGGACGGACGACGAGACATTCTGGTGCAGATCTTCATCTAGTACGGCCGAAGTGATTTTCGCGGAGTACGAGTCGGCACCTGGGGACGCTGCCATCACGCGGTGCGTTCGAGGAAGCGGAAAGACCGCATGTGGCGCTGGTCTTACCTGGTCGCTGACCTGGGCTGTGAACAATGGTAAAAGCTACGGCCCGGACGGAAGCTCATGCAATCGTTCCACCCAGTAATGACCCTGAGATTTTGTAATGACCCTGAGATTTTGCAATGACCCTGAGATTTTGCTCTAACTGTTTGACATTCAATGATATGTAATTGTTAACCTCAGAATAAAAACAAACTTCGTGTTTGACTAATTTCACAATAATAAATTGTACACCCAATTTTCAATTTTCCTATTCATTACAATAATATCATGTGATTAGCTGAAGATTAAGTATGATTTTTGATATTCCAAATTGATAATTTTGCTAATGATAAAACAGTATGACCCAAAAGTAAACGTCCGCAAGGTAGACGTTACAAGGCCTTGAACGAATTCCTTCCCGTTCCTTGCTCCAAGTCTTCTACCGCCTCTAATGACCTCAACGTCGACGAGATCTAAAGCTGTAAACAAAAAAAACCATAAAATTAAACACATCATCACAGCTAGAGCACTACACAGCTGTAATAGTGTTCACACACACCAAGCGAAAGACAATGAACTATCTGCGTTCAGCTGGTGAATATCAAAATATTGTAACATTTTCTCTTGGCGATTTTAAAAGGAAGTAAGAGATAAACGAAACGACAGTTGCCGACGAATATAGTTGGTTTGTATTTGTTGAGGCAGGAAAAACATAAAAGTATTCGATGTTGAAAAAACATCGATGTTTTTAAGCGATGCATCGAAAAACATCGATACAGGGTTGCGATGTTTTACATCGAATAAAAGCATCGGTGTACTTTCTAAGTGGACATCCCTAGACCTGACCACATACCTACAACCCATGTGAGACTACTGGACTAATTGAATTCTTTTTTTTTTTTTTAATAGTGATGGTTACAGTCTGTAGTGCGGAGTTGGTTTTGAGTGCCTCTTGTTGGTAACTGGGGTGCTCGTCTGTCGCGCTGAGATGTTGCAGTCCGGTAATTACTCGCCGGCCGCCAGTGTCCTTAGTGCTCGGCCGCGCGGCGCGATGCGCATCTGTTTGCGGCTGCCGGCTAACAAGGTACACAAGAAATATCGACCGGCTGCGCTCCGCGTCGCTCATTTGTTAACCCCGACGCGCGGCGCGTTGCGCCTTTGTCACCCCTCGCTCGCTCCCGCCAGGGGGCGACAGCGTCGGTCCCGCAGCGGAAAAAAAAAGAGGGGGCGAAGGGGAGACGCGAAGAGGGACGAAAAAGGGCACACAGCAGAGAGCTGATAGCGACTGCGCAATATCTGATTCCAGGTGCCGGCCGCTGCGTTAACGAGGAAAAAATTAATTTGGCCCCGGAAAGAAAACAGGATTAGGGCGGGCCGACCCGCGACAGCCCTGCCCGTGATTAGGAACGAGAGCCCAGGTCCGAAAACTGGAGCTGTCAGTCCAAGAGGCAGGCCTCCTTCAAACAGCAGAGGTCACCGCCCCGCTTCTAAACAAATTATCTCTGGTGAAGAACGGTGACAATATATATATTTTTTTACTAGTTTACGCCTTTTCGACGTCGAATTCGTTAGAGGCGGGATCGGACTGGAGACAAGGAATGGGAAGGAATTCGGCCATAGCTTTTTGAAGGAAGCATCCCGGATTCGCCTGGAGTGATTTGGCGAAACCATGGAAAACCCAAATCTGGATGCGCGGACGGGGATTCGTACCGGCGTCCTCCCGAATGCAAGGCCAGAGCGGTTGACAAGACATTTGGCAGCAATAGAGATAATTCTCATTCCATCATACTGCTCTTCCCACATTATATCTTATAAAACTTATAAATAATTCAGTCTCTGATATAGGAATATACAGGGTGTTACAAAAAGGTACGGCCAAACTTTCAGGAAACATTACTAACACACAAACAAAGAAAATATGTTATGTGGACATGTGTCCGGAAAAGCTTACTTTCCATGTTAGAGATCATTTTATTACTCTTGAAATCACATTAAACATGGAATGGAAACACACAGCAACAGAACGTACCAGCGTGACTTCAAACACTTTGTTACAGGAAATGTTCAAAATGTCCTCCGTTAGCGAGAATACATGCATCCACCCTCCGTCGCATGGAATCCCTGATGCGCTGATGCAGCCCTGGAGAATGGCGTATTGTATCACAGCCGTCCACAATATGAGCTCTAACATGGTAAGTAAGCGTTTCCGGACTAATGTTAACATAACATATTTTCTTTGTTTGTGTGTGAGGAATGTTTCCTGAAAGTTTGGCCGTACCTTTTTGTAACACCCTGTATATTTTGAAGAAGGACGTGCCTGGAAATATTGGGTTTGTTCTGCTTCCTGCCCTCCTCCTCTCAGCTTTATTGCGTATTGGATGTTATTGTTATTATATACGTATGTATCCTATCGAGTCACGCAAGTCCTTGATTCTCATCAAGACTCGTAATTAACAATATGTTCAGTATTTCCACAGGGTAGTTTAAACCGAGGATTGAAGCAGTGGACGAGCTTAAGTGAGTGTTGCCATCTAACTGCGTGTAATTTTGTTTCTATATGTTATGTGTATTTTTGTTTGTGAAATGTATAATTTGTAGATGGAGCGTGGTGGGTGAGTGGTAACGCTCTGGTCTCTCATTCGGGAAAACGAGGGTTGAAATAAGCATTCAAAATGTTTATCTACAGGTTTTCCGGTAAACATTGGATAACGTCTTAACTTTGGAAATGTCTTATCCTTACCTACAAAAATAAAACATTTTGACCTTAGCAATAGTGTCACGATTTTCAAATTTTAGTCACGATTTCATATATTTTTTTTTAATTCGCAATCTGCGCTTGGTTTATGACATGCTATTTCTGCAAATAAAGACACTAATGACATTGCTGGGTGAGCGGTAACGTTCTGGCCTAGCATTCGAGAAGACGCTGGTTCGAATCCCGGTCCGGCCATCTAGATTTGGGTTTTCCACGGTTGCTCAAAATCAGGCGAACGCCGGGTTAGTTCCTTCAAATCGCCACGGTCGAATTCCTTCTCGTTCCTTTTCCTCACAGTCCTTTAACGCCTCTAATGACTTCGAAGTCGACGAGCCGTAAAGCCATAAGTAAAAACAGAAACAACCAATTAAATATTTTATTTTAAAAATGCATTAAATGCTAAAGCTGAGACAGACTTTAAATTGGATAGTAAGGCTCTTATTCGAGTGGAGTGCTACTAAAACGTGAAAACCGTTAATTTTTGCAAAGTTAGAAACTTTATATTTAGCGGGTAACGATAAGGCCTTTCGATAGCTAAAGGGTTATCCATTAACCGAACTTGCTGAATGTTATTTTGATGTTGAGTACGGGGAGTCACATGAATGTGACTGCTTGTTACAAGGATAGGGAGGGGAAAGGGAGTGGGGTAAAAACCATGAAATTTATGTGAAGTAATTTATTGATTGCTCTTTATCATCAGACTTGGTGCGACAGCATGTATGGTTTCGATCATGGATGTCACGTTTCAGACTCTGTAGAGGAAGATTTTTTGTTTTAGTTATCAATTCAAGAGTTGATTTGCAGAAACTCTCCAACCATGCTGCTTTTCTGCCTTCCTTTCGATTCTGCATAATACTTGTCATTCATAATTTGGGCCATAGAGCTTAAGCTTTTGTTTTGTTCCAAACCAC